>CAUYON010212969.1:0-26548 GCA_963573935.1 Arctocebus calabarensis
CTACAGGCGCCGGCCACAACGCCCGGCCGTTTTTTGGTTGCAGCTGTCCTTGTTGTTTGGCTGGCCCGGGCTGGATTCCAACCCGCCAGCTCAGGTGTACATGGCTGGTGCCTTAGCCCGTTGAGCCACAGGCGCCGAGCCCAGAGCTTGCATTTAAATCCAGCTGTGGGCAGGGTGAGATGGCTGACGCCTGTACTCCTAGCACTCTGGGAAGCTGAGGCAGGAGGCTTGCTTGAGGTCAGGAGTTCCAAACCAACCTGAGCAAAGCAAGACCTGTCTCTACAAAAAATAGAAAAAGTAAATGGGTGTGGTGCCTTGCACCTATAGTCCCAGCTCCTCGAGAGGCTGAGGCAGGAAAATCACTTGAACCCAAGAGTCTGAGGTTGTTGCGAGATAGGATGATGCCACAGCACTCTAGCCTACCTGACAGAGCAAGACTCTGTCTCAAAATAAATAAGTAAATAAGCCAAATAGTGGGCCTCAGAGCCCACATTATTAATCTCTGCACCATGCAGCCTGTAAAACAATAAAAATAATACTTATCTCACCAAAATGTGATAAAGAATCAAAAGTGAAGTGTGAATGCCTGGTACACAAAGACTAGTCCATAAACGTCAACTTATCCTTTCCTCTTGGTTGCCCACTCACTGTTTCTCCCCAGGGGTCCCCTTCCTAGAGGGCTCTGGGAGGGCTCCAGTGCCACAGCAAGCCCCTCCGGGCCTTGTTCTCTGCACCTGTCAGCAGCCAGGACCCTCCTAGAAACTGGCCATACAACCTGGAGGGGAGATCTGAGGGCCTGAATGAACTTGCTGATTGTCTCTACTGCAAGTTCTAAAATTGAGATAGACCTGTAATAAATGGTTGACCTGCAGGGCTGTGTAGTGACCGGAGTTATCTTAAATGTTATCATCTGACACAGAAAATCTAAATCTCCCTGAGAAACCCAAGACATGAGGTGACCGTGCCTATAAGGGCAGGCTTTCTTGAAGGGTCTGTGAATAAAATCTCCAGGAGCAGTGGCCATTCTAAGTCCGCTTTGCTGCTCAAGGCCAAGCTCGGACTTGTCCTGACAGCAGTGCGGCGAGATGAATCAGCAAACACGTGCGCTGCTCACTGAGTCATCCAAAGAACCTTTCCAGTACGGCCCGAGTCCGTTTGACGCATGGAGAGATAGAGATGACTTGGAAAGATGGATCTTATAATGCTCTGTGCCAGGGGGCCGCCTCTGGGGGCTGCGTCCCCTTCCCCAGTGCTGGCCCAGGCTCGTGGGATAGACAGTGAGCTCCTAGTTGGTGGAAACTCCTCCCTCAGTCTAAACTAGTAGGTAAAATAAGAGCTGGCTGAGTGCAACAGACAATAAACAGATAGACACACTTCTTTTCGACAAGTCTGGCAGAGGGGCTCAATTGGACACAGCGAACATGTCCCCAGCTATCTGCAGGCTGGCCCTTCCTCTAAAGTCTCAGAGTGGCCGGGTTTGGACATCAGCAGAGTGGTCAAGGGCTTGGACCCAGGGTCACGGAGACTTGGCTTCCCATCTCATGCTCAGGAAGCACAGAGTGACCTTGGGCCAGCTACAGAGCAAGTTCTTGACTCTCTGAGTCCCAGTTAATAGAAAGCTCCTTAAAGGGGAATGAAAGGAGATTACCAAGCACTTACAACATGGAAATACCCAGAAAGTACGGGCTTTGGCTGCTGCCGCTATTATTATTAAGGGTATTGGGTGGTCTTCCTCCATGAAGGCCACAGCTGAGCTTGTCTTTAATTGAGTGTCCTCAGCTTCAGAACTCACAAGGCCGCACTCTGCATAAAGCCTGGTCATCACTCACACCTTGAAGACCCAGGTGGCCCTTACTCCCCTGACTGTGGCTGTCAAACACGGGCTGCACCACCCACTCTCGTCCTCCTGAATGCACCTCTGCTCCATGCCTACCCCTCCCGTCTCCTCTCCCCGTACCCAAAAGTCTGTGGAAAAAAAAAAAAAATGTGCAGCTCCCCTCCTGGTGCTGAAAAGAAATCAGGGTGCAGCACCACTGAGTCCTGTGTGTCCCCAGATGTCACCCGGATGAGCTACCTGGTTCAGTTTTCTTTCCCCTTTTCCCAAATCCTTCAGGCAACCTAGAGAGTTTAGCAGCTGAAGATCTGAGTTCCAATGTCAACTTAGTAACCATGCAGCCCGGGTAAATGACTTTCTCTCTCTGACTTTGCTTTTCTAGTTTGTAAAATTGTGACAATAACCCCTCCTACCTTCCTACGTGTGTTTGAAGGTGACCATGAGTGGCAAATTGTATTTTCCACAGATGGCCACATCACCTCCCTAATCCCACATGCCACCTACAACGTGACCTTAGTACACTTCCAATCCAGAGCTGGGGGTCCACATCCCTTCCATTCCTTGTGGCTGAGTTTGGGACTCACTTGTGTTCTGTGACTTTTGAGGTGAGGTAAAAAAAAAATTGCCCTGTTTGCTGTAGCATTTGTGCTCAAGCCACAAGCTACTGTATGTAACACAAGAAATTTGACAGCCCCAAGGCAGCCATTATGTGAGGAAGCTCAAACCATCTCTCACAGGCAAACCATGTGGAAAAGTCCTGAGATCGTAAGGAGAGGGAGAGAAATGCTTAATCAGCCCTGTACTGCACCAGCTCCAGCCACACCAAAAGACTACAACCCCATGGACTCTCCCAGCCAGAACCACCCAACTGAGAGCCTCCCAAATTCCTGATCCACAGAAACTGCAAGATATAATGATTGTTGTGTTAAGCCAACAACTTTTCAAGTGGTTTGTTATGCATCAGTAGCTAACTGGAACACCACGTACATTAAAATATGCCATAAATATTAAGGATTCCAAATGCTACAGTAAGATTTATAATTATTTCTTCAATTGTGCCCTTGATTTTGTCTTCAGAAAAACATGTGTGAGAAGGATGAGGTGAAGGGACTGTATACATACTTGCCCTTAGCCACTGAGAAAACCCCCTGATTGTCACCAAATAGATGGTGTCCCTAGGCAAAACAACTTATGAATTCACCTGGTGGCAGCCATTAGAAATTAAAGGTTGCAGGAACTAATTAAAAAGTGACTTGCAACTGGAGGATTTCCCCCAACAAAGCCAGCTAATCCTATGAAAAAAGATGCTCAAACCCCTATCATGCCATGTGCTGCAGAGAAGCAAGTTCTCAGTGCAGCGTGCAAGAACCCACTTCTCTGCCGTGGGAAAGTGGAAAGTCGCTGCAGACACCTAAGCCCTTGAATTTGCTAAGGCACTTGTGCAGACACCGCGTCTGGCCATCCATCCCACACCTTGGTCCCAGGGGTGGGTGGAAAGGCTCACCAACCACAAACCGCACCCGCCCTGGGTGTCCTGATGCCTCACAGTTCAAAACAACAGCTTCCCATCCTCATCACGGCAGTTCCTGGGAGCAAATTGAGATCGCAAGGCCGTCAGCAGCCTAGGCACTCATCATCTTGACAGATACTTAGCTATTCATTTAAAAACAAGTGAGAGAACAAGCGTCAGCTGTATTTTTTAATTACTCCTGGATAGGACTGGGAATGCTTTGGCATAATTGGGGTATTGAGATTTTTTTCTTTTCCCCTTTGAAGGCCTTGTTGCAGCAAGAAAAATACTGTGTTTATTCTAATTAAAACGATCCCTTCCTTTAAGTCATCTTAGCAATTCAAAGGCAAGGAGTGAGGGACATTTAGTGTTACCGGGCAGTGGGGCTGCCAGCTGTTGGGACCAGCTTTGCTGAGAACACATGTCCCTGGGCACAGAACTCTTACTTTAGATATCAGTTCTCTCATTTATGAAACAGGAGATGTGAAGAAAATTTCATCTGTTTCCTTTGGCTCTAATGTAATTTCAGGCCGTCACTTCCACCGCCTGTCACTTCAGCCCATTGGGGTACAAGGTACCAAGGACCAGCTCTCCTGGCATATAGAATATTTTGGGCTGCAAGGTGCCTGAACTCATCTCTGGCCTCTATGGATATGCCTAGGCTGGAGTTATCATCAGCCTGTCCGGACAGTGGTTCCCAGTCACCTGCATGGTCAGAAATCAGTCATACCAGGTGACCTTGCTAAATGCACAGCTCCAGGCTGCTTCTCCAGAGAGCATGATTCAGAAGTTCTGGGGTGACTGGGGCCTAGGAATCTCCTTTTTGGATAAGGGTCCAAAATTACCTCTGATAAGGTATCGCAAAAATGTAGGTCTAGATTAAAAATGTTCCTTTGGGGGAGGAAGAAAGAGGGGAAGGGAGGGGAAAGAGGAAGGGGGATTGGTGTGCTCCCTAATGGGCACAATGGAAGGGTACGTGGCACACCTGCTGGGCGCAGGACACAAGTACAACAGGACTTTACCTAACAAATGCACACATTGTAACCTAATTGTTTATACCCTCATATTAATCTGAAAAAAAAAATACATGGCCTTTGGATGCCATATTTGGTCTCAAACCCTAAGTTCTTGACTTTCCAGCTGCATAACCTTGAGCAAGATCCTTTGCCTTACTGGACTTCTCTGTTCCTGAAGGTACAAACTCCCAGCCCTGCTGAAGAAGAAGACTGTGTAGAATATCTGGTCCAATCCTGCCATCCACAGCTACCCGGCAAGGACCTGCTGCTCCCTTTCCTCACATTAGAAACTTCGCAAATCAGAGTGACTTTTCCAAAAGCACCATTGCAATAACCTCTCAAAAGATAAATTTGGGAAAAAAAAAAAGATAAATTTGGTAGAAAAGTCTACATAAAAAAAAAAGTCCAGCCAGGCACAGTGGCTCACACCTGTAATCATAGCACTCTGGGAGACCCAGGCAGAGGGACTGCTTAAGGCCAGGTGCTCAAGACCAACCTGAGCAAGAGACTCTATCCCTGCAAAAAAGAGAAAAATTAGCCAGGTGTGGTGATGTACACCTGTAGTCCCAGCTACTCAGGAGGCTGAGGCAGGAGGATCGCTTTAGCTCAGGAGTTTAAGTTTGTAGTGAGCTATGATGACGCCATGGCACTCCAGCTTGGGCAATGGAGTGAGACGCTAAAGGAAAAAAAAAAGAAGTCTAACGGAAACACTGTGACATGGTTACATCTCTCTTAGTTAATAGCACAGGTGAGGATGAGAGCTAAATTTAGCCACCAACAAAACAAGTTGTAATTGTACTCCTGGCAGGTGGATAATACCCCCAACAATAATAAGAAGATAATTGTGGTCCCCATAAAACAGCATTTCTAAAAGCCTTTGGCTGCCCTGTTCAGGGGCTGAGTTGTCTGGTTCCCACCCTTCACTCTCGCCCTTGCCTCAACCCCCCCCACCTCCCAGGTTCTTTGTCCTCTGCAAGCAGATGGAGGAATGGTTTACCTGAGCGCACGCATTTATAGCCGGACACCTGGGCTAGCCACAGCCAGGCTATGTGACCAAATGGCTGACAGAGCACATTAGCTCACCTCCTCCGCTTGTCAAATCAATTAGGTTTTGTGAGGTGGCTGTGGCAGCACGGGGCAGGAAAACGCAGTGCGCCAACCCATTCATCAGCCTCCTGGATGGTTCGATAAGGCCAGGAGGGCAGATGTGGGGCCAGGGACTGGGCTGAAGGTGGGATAGGGGAGTCATTAAAAATATTTGGCAGAAACATCATAGACTCTGGAAACACCCTATATGCATGGACGGCCATAGGTCTCAATTTCTACAAATCTGTAGGTCAAACGGCCTCAGCAGAGGGGCAAGAGTCCAGGCATCAGCTGGGAGATTGACAAGCCGGCCCTCCCGCACCTCTACTCTGCTCCAGTAACTACTCGTATTATGCTGAAATGACACAAGCGACAATAATTAAGCCCAGATCTCTGTGGATCGTTCGCAGTGATAATTCCACCTTTGTAATTCAGCTTCAGATAAACCCCTTTTGTTCTGCCTTATAACACAGATTCTAGTATCATTCAAGTATATTAACTGTAGCCTATTACTGTCACAAAAAATGCTCCCTGAGCCATAGCAAAAGACTCCCCAGACAAAACTTTATGTCATGTTAATCCAAGCTTTAATAACTATGAGGATATATAACTGTATTCTAATTGTGTTCTGCGTTCTCGCATACAAAAACAGAAGATATCAAAAATGACAGCAGCAGGTCTCTTCAAATAAAAAAAGCATTAATTCCCCACTCAGGGCGCTGGGGTGGTGGGGTGAGGGATGTGTGTTTGTCTGAGGAGAGAAGAGGCATGGGACTGCTAAAGATAGGGACGGCTTCGGGGCTAGGGTGGGACCATCAGGAGTCAATGCTACAGAAGGTTAAAGGCTGCAAAAGATGCTAGAAAGTGGCCACGGGGACTTGTGACGAGGACAAAGTCAGCGGCGTGCAGGGGCAACAAAAGGCATGTGAAGCTAAGGCTTTCCAAGGCCGCTAGGGAGCCCCTGGTTTGGGCACTCTCAGTGGGCAAGCGCAGCCACCTCGTCCCTACTCGCCTACCCACTCGGGCTTCCCTTTCTCTCTGAAAAGAGAGCATCAGGGCAGACACTCGCATGGACTGGTGGGGCTCCCTCCCTCACCCCGTCCCAGCCCCTTCCCTCTGCCTGGCTCAGCAGGTGCTCCCAATCGCCTCTACCCGGCTCCATCCATGTGTCTTTTAAATGGTCCTTTCCAGGTCGGCTCCTGTGGCTCAGTGAGTAGGACGCCGGCCCCATATACCGAAGGTGGCGGGTTCAAGCCCGGCCTCGGCCGAACTGCGAAACAAAAAAATAGCCGGGCGCTGTGGCGGGCGCCTGTAGTCCCAGCTACTAGGGAGGCTGAGGCAAGAGAATTGCCTAAACCCAGGAGTTGGAGGTTGCTGTGAGCAGTGTGACGCCACGGCACTCTACCCAGGGCGATAAAGTGAGACTCTGTCTCTACAAAAAAAAAAAAAAAAAATTAAATGGTCCTTCTCATTTTCTAGTGTGCTATGTCATTTTCTTCTTCATCCTATTTGCTGTTTAACCTGTGTCTCCCTCCACTGGGGCTTAGTTCTGCAATGACCAGGGTTTGTCTTCGTTCTGTTCACTGTATCCCCGGTGCCCGGCGTGGTACCTCGCACACCATGTATGCTCAATGTTTGCTGGGTGACCCAGGGCACTGCCACAGTGTGTGAGAGTGTGTGGCCCAGGACAATTTTTTTTTTTTTTTGCATTTTTTGGCCAGGGCTGGGTTTGAACCCACCACCTCCAGCATATGGGGCCAGCGCCCCACTCCTTTGAGCCACAGGCGCCGCCCAATCTTTTTCAACTCACTGAGCCTCAGAGTCCTCAGCTAAAGAAAAAAGACATAAGTACCTGCCTCCTACCACTGCTGAGGATTAAATTAACAAGCAGAGACAAAAGCAACTGGAATAGCGCCTGCTACAACAGAGGTGCTCCGAGCAGATTATTTTGTGGAAAAAACCCCAAAGTCCCTGTTTAGGCTAAGGGTGCAACTTTCTCTGCTCAGACCCAAGGCAGGCCCTTACGCAGTGGCTCTGTCACCGGTACCAGGTACCAGGTCTGTCTGTCTCCTGGAACCAGAAAAGGACCAAAACATGAGGCTCTTGTGGGGCACGGCTGTATCATGGAGACTGCTGGGCATGGGAGTCCAAAATCCCAAAATGAATCTGGGCAAGTCATAAATCTCCTGGCCTGGGTGTTACCTTTTCTGTGAAATTGGGACACTATGTGTTAACGGGCCTCCCTGACTGCAGGTGGTGAGAACGAAACATAACAAAATAAATATTCTCTGGCAAGAATATTCTCCTCTGTAAGTTAACCACCCAGGGGGCTGTAACCAACTGATCAACACACAGGGAATGTTCAACACAGGGAACCGGGCCTACTTACTGATACACACATGTGGTGCATGGCCAGTCTATGAAAATTAGGTCAGTATAGGGAGGTGGTCAACTATGGAGGCTCGACTGTATTATTCAGCCTCTCTCTTCCCTACGTGTGACAAGGGGCACTGCCCTACTGCACGGGTGGTGCTGAAGACCTAAAGTGCTAGTGGAGCTTCTGCTACTTAGAAAGTGACCAGAGGGAGAGCTTTGAGGGGCCTACGTCCTACTGTGGTCTGGGCAGCTGAAGGACCTTTTAGTTATCATGACCACAGGCACACAAGAAGACTTGATCTCTAACTTTCCTCCTCCGGAGACAAGCTCTTCAGCCAGCTCAGGATCGTTTCCCACTTAACCTGGCATCCTGAATGCCTTCGTCTAGTGGGACAGACTTTGTGGTCAACAGAACAGAAATCTCCTCAACACATTGTGACCCAAAGGCAGGCAATGCAAAAGTGTCGGTGTGGGCCAGATCACCACCGAAGAAGGACCACCTCCTGGCAATCATCCTGACTGAGATCAGAATAGCCAGTTGTTGGTGTTTACCTGTACTTAACCAAGCAATAGAAGGATTAGGAGTTAGGATAGTGATTTCACTCATCTCTTCCTTTTTTGCTGCAGGCAAACTGAGGCAACCGGATTTTGTCATGAGACCAATCAGAACTCCCCAATGTAACAGCAGTCGCTCCCTTTACTTTCTCTGACAACACAGATTATATAAACGCCCTGAAGCTCCCATTCCCACAGCTCCTGAAAGGCGGCCACAGGCAGAGTATGGAGCAAAGAAAGATGGCTGCTCCCCAGGTCTCCCAGATGCCCACCTGGTCTTTACGGCCCACTGATCACACTTGGAATTCTAGTGGCACAGTTTGGACAAGTGTCTGGGAATCCGTTCTCCTTTTAAATGGGAGCCTGAATTCTTTTAGCACCAACGAGGTCTACAATGGGCTTCACATCTCAACCCATTCTATGGCTCGCTCCATTTTGACTAATTTTTCAGCTCCCTAACGTAAAAATCGATGGAAAATAGAGTAAGAACAAAGATATCCCCCAAAGATGAAGAATCCAAATGGACATTCCTGCCCTTCCGTGGACTGGCCCGGGGCAAGTCAAACACAAGGGAAAGAAGCACCACGTACCTAGATGCTTCTGAAATTTCTTCAATACCTATCAAAAACCACTTTTTCCCATGCCCATCCAGCATTGGTTGCCAAAGACTCAGATATCTATTTGAGAACCCTCAGTATTGATTAGGTAAATGCTACAAGGTTTTTATTTCCTGATTTCTTGACCTTAAAGGGACCCGGAGGACTTACCCAATACAGTAATGCCACAGTGAAAATAACTATGGGGAAGAAAGAGACGCAGTAATTTACACCACCCTGATTTTTCCTTGTCCATCACCTTAAATGCTCAGGGAGACTGTCTCACAAATCCTTCCCCCGTTTTTTATGGGGATTACTGAGACCCTGACAACAGAATGAACTACTGCTGAGAATTACCAATGAAGGACTTAAGCAATTCACAACATTATAAATCAGACGCTATCTTTTTCATCTTTGTTAATATGTGAACTCCAGGCAGCAAACCTGGTTTAAAAAAAAAAAAAAGAAAAAAGAAAAAGCTTTAATCATAACTGATTTAGGTGGTATCAGAGCAAATTACAACACTAATTCAGTTCTTGGAGAAAGAAAAATAAGTTTTAAAAGAGCAAAATGATGACTTTCTGGGCAACGTTCATCTTCCTTTTGGCCGGCATTGGGAATTCATCATCTAAGAAGGCAAACTGAGGCAGAGTCGCCAGGCTAGGAAGGCTGAATGAATGGCAGGAGGTGGTAAACTGTGACCTCACGGGCCCATGATTAGAGCAGCCATGAAGGTGTGAAAAAATCATCTTCATCGAGTGGCACCTGTGGCTCAAAGGAGTAGGGTGCTGGCCCCATATACCAGAGGTGGCGGGTTCAAACCCATTCCTGGCCAAAAACTGCAAAAAAAAAAAAAAAAAAACCAACACATCTTCATCATTACAGTGCTGGCTTTCCTTCTGCAAGCATGCTCTGTGCTTTCAGAACTGCAACTGAGGACTGGCAGCTACTGGCCTCTGCCCCAGTATACCCCATCCAACCCCACGCCCTCCCAAAGAACCTACCCCACAAAAGCCAAGGCCCTCCGCCTGCTGGAGTTCTGCGTAGGAAATGTGCCCGGCCTCCATCCGATTCATCTCAGGTCTCTTATCATCCTCATAAAACGAACCCCATGCTGGTTGCCTCTTTGCCCCAAGTGTTCTCCTGGGCCACTTTCTAGCACTTCAGCTCATCTGAAAACTACTTTCAGCTCATCTGAAAATGCTAGGGTCAGCATTCTGTTGAATTGCGGCTATGTGGGATCTGGGTGTTCTAAGAGTTAACACCCTGCAATCTCGGAGGTCCTCACCCATTCACTCCATGAGCCCTCTTCTCCAGCTCCCCGGCTCCGCACTGTGCCTGAGCGTGCTCTGAGAGAGGCCCCTAGTCAGGTCTTGCCACAGAGAAAGAAAATAGGAAAAAGCAAGTTAGCCCCTTTTGTGGGGCAATCAGAACAAACTGACCAACACAGGTGCTTGGCAGGCATGTTCCCAAGGTCCCTGGGGTATAAGCCCTTTCTCCTGGCACCTGGGCAGCCAGGAGCAGTGTGGCACCTCCCATCTGTCCCACCCCACCCCAGAACCCTGGCCAGGTGCTTGGTGGATGCTGCCAGCGTGCACCTTGGCTCTAAGAAGTCTGAGCCACTCTAAGTGACCGGTTCCAAGTACTAAGCGGCTGCCACTGGCTAAGGAAGGAAAAAAAAGGGGGAAAGAAGACAGCTAGGGCAAGTGGAATAGAGTGCAAGCCACACCTCTCCAGCCCCCAGAGGGCATGTCAGCCCCTCAGAATGATCTACAAGATTGGAGCTGGGAAATTAGGGTATACCAAAATGTTTAGCAAAAGTTCTTTTATGAGGTGCCCCACTTTAGACCCGCAGAAACAAAACATCAGGGCATCTGGCGGCAGTCACTTCTGGGCCTGTAATATCTGGAAACATGAGCCATGACATTTTATTCCAAATGTATCTCCTCTGGCAAGGATAATCTATTTGCTTTGGGAACCAGGACACACGTGTGAGCCCAAGCCAACCACTGTCCCCTCCGTGGTCAATGGCCTCTTGTAAAGGCAACCACAAGTCCTTCCTGGACACACAGTGCTACCTTCAGCACGAGAAGCCATGTAACTAGCTCCAAACCCTCCAGGCTCTAATTAGAGGGTATCTGCAGAACTCTTGCCAGAAGAGATCTGAGAAAATAAAAATACAGTATCTGCCAAGGACAAGCATTTCAGCATGGTGGCCACCCCAAGACACTTGGCAAACTTCACCAGGTGTCAACAAAAGATCTAAACATATCAGGCTTAAGAGAACAAAGCAGAGGTGTCTGTGGTGCCCAAAAGGAAAGCCTTTGCTAAATATTCTAAGCAAGCAAAAAGAAAGAACTAGCAGTTACCGAGTGCCAGGCGTTGGCATGTTATTATTTCACCCTCTTTCGGGCTCAGTGCTTCCCATTTCATAGATGAGAAAATTAAGCCTCAAGGGAGATTAGGAATCTTGCTCTGTGAGAGCTCCAAGGTCCATGACCTTTCAGCCATTGCTTGCTACCATTACACACATTCTTATTTCCTAGCAATGGAAGGTAAAAGGGCTTTTCCAAGGAAGTCCTATGTTTTTGAGTCTCCTATTAGAATTTAAAGCAAAAGTCCGTTGTTCCTAAGGTTTCATCACCTAGACATTTCAACCACCCTCTCTGCACCCTCCTGCACACCCCAGCACATCCTCCGTGAAGTAATTCATGGTGTTAACAGTTTGCAGCGCCCACTTGGGCTGCCAATCCCAGGCCCCTTCACCTTGCACAGACACATGGAGCTGGGAAGCAGAAGACTCTCAGGTATCTCGCCTGATCCCACCCCTAGACAGAGAAGGGCTACCTTGAACCCAGAAACCACAGGGTTGCCCAGCATCACTTAGCCTGTTGGCAACAGAGCGCAGATCAGAACCCAAGGCTCTTAATGCCCGTTAATGACTCTGATGTAATGAACAAGAGGGAGGGAGCTGCCTCTCTGGGCAGGCGCTGAGAGTGGACGCCTCAGGCAGGCACTTCCCCATCAAGAGGCCCTTGTGGGATGGGCACGCTGGAGCTCTCTGCTGGCTTGTCTGATTTCCCCTCTTGCCATGTCTGCACACCATCATTGCTGCAGGATCTGAACACATTTTTTAGCTGTGTTTCTGGCTCTGAAAAGTACAAGATACACACTATTGTACCCCCTCAAACCGTGGGGGAAGACAAGCAAAACCTTGTCCGCAAACAGAACCTGGGGGTCCCACCGGTAGGTGGAGTTGACTACATCTATATTTTTAAATACATGATATAGTAGAAAGAAAAGATCTACCCAAGGAGAGGAAATTTCAACCCATTGCTGATTATCTTTCATTATTCAACCGAGCTTCGGCAGATGCTGAAAAGAGGCGGATGTTTAGGATGTATGGAAATATCATTTCCTCCTGGGATGAGGAGGCGGGAGGTGGTGTCCTTACGGACGCATCCGTCTCCCCCGTTGTTTCCTACAGTCATGTCAGTACCACCCTCAGGAGGAATGAGGCAAACTCAGGGGCCGGCATGATAATCAGTACAAATACACAAATGAAGGTGGCTTGGGCTGCTGCCCTGGGCTCCAGATACGTCTTTTCCCTTCCATCTTCCTTCTTCTAACCCTCCCGTACACGCTTGCTGGGGGCCCGCCGTGAGCCTGGCACAGAGAAGCACGGTGATGAGCGTGCAGCCTGGCGACACGACAGAGGGGCAAAAAATAACCATAAAGCACTGTGGGCACAGGGTGGGCACAAACTGCATTGAGAACAAAGAGGGGGAGATGCCGCAAAACACCCTGGGTGGGGGAGGGTAGGAGCAGCTGAGGATGGATGTGGGGATGCCCTTGGGAGACAGATGTGAGCAGAGGACACAGCCGTGCAGAGACAGAGGAGAGAGGACGCGCACAGGACATGCTGCCTGGCGTGGCTGAGCTGAGTGCACGAGAAGGCAAATGAAAGGACGGCACCCTGGGGGATGACCGGGTCACTCAGGGTGTGGAGCAGGGAAATGACGAGGCCAGCCCAGCCTCTAGAACCTTCCCGCTGGCAGCCTGTAAAGCATGAACCAGGGGAGGCTGAGGCTGAAGAGAAGAGTTTTGTCACTTGAGGGACAAGTGATAAGGGAATTAAGAGCCAATGTCAGAGTGACTGAAGACAGAGGCAACCAACTAGGGTCCAATAAAAAAATTTATTTTTTAAATAGAGTCTCACTTTGTAGCCCCTGGTAGAGTGTCATGGCATCATAGCTTACAGGAACCTCGGACTCCTGGGCTCGAGTGATCCTCCTGTCTCAGCCTCCCGAGTAGACAAGACAACAGGCGCCAGCCCACAGTGCTTGGCTACTTTTTTTTTTTTTTTTAAGAGACACAGTCCGCTTTTGCTCAGGCTGGGCTCGAATCCCTGAGCTCAGGTGATCCACCCACCTCAACCTCCCAAAATGCTAGGATTACAGGAGTGACCCAGCCCTGGTAAAAAGACTGACGACTGTAGATGTGAGGGCCAGGAAAAAGGGAGATGTAGAGATGACCACTCATCCCTGGTACTACTGGGATGAATGAAGCACACGGGAACAGGACCTGCCACGCCCCTCACCTGCACGGAACCCACGGATGGCTCCCGGTGGCACTAGGGGCACTCCCATTCGGGTGCCAAAGCCTGACACTGTCTGGTTTTGTAGTCTCAAGTCTCACAAGCACAGCCCTTGTCTTCTTTCTCACCGTACCTCCGTACTCACCCAGTGAGCCTAAGTCCCCCTTCACTTCCCACTTCTGTTTTTCTTCGTTTGGGACCACATCGCCCCTCTCTGTCTGCTGCAATGCAACCCAGTCTTCAAGCCTAGCTCACATGGCAGCTCCCTCTTACCCACCCGACTGGACTTCTCTCTCTCTCTTCTACAATCCCGAAGCACTCTGCACATGCCCAGTTACTTGTATAATGGTGTCCATCACTGTCTCACTCACTACTAGACCCTACACTCCCTGTAGGCAAGGACATGGATGGCTTGGTTTATCTTTGCAGCCCTGTGGAGCTCTGGACAAATTAAGTCCTCAATAATTCTGGCACTACCTGAAAACATCATAAAAGTCGATACAAAGTCAAGGTAATGTAGACAAAGGAGCTCTTTTAAACTGATTTTCACTTCTACAGTCTGGATTGGTCACTGCTTATATCCTCTCAACTTGCAATTAACAACAGACCTCAGAATATACTGCCTAAAAGACAATTTACCCAGAAGAAAAACAAGAAGCCTGCTCGCCAGCAAACAAGCTTTCCGAATACACATGCTTGGAAGACAAGTTTGACAAATGTGGGTGATATAAATCCCATATATTATTTGCATAAAACGTAAGGAAATCATTTTCAAGTTCTCTGCAAGAGGGAGGTTATATAAACACCATTTCTTTCGTGATTCCAATGACCCAAACTATTTTTGGAGCCCTATTTTGGCAGTAAGAAAGCCTTGTTTTTGCTGGGTTGGGTTTTTGTTTTGTTTTGCCCTTCCCTATAGAAAGGAGACTCAGCTCATTTGGATTAACTGAAGTGAAAAGAAAGCAATATCTCTGCTCTAATTCCACAAAGCTAGGAGAGCCCTTGCAAATTCATTTCTGGTTCTCAAATGCTTGTGAACCTGTTGATTAGAGAAAGGGTATTGTCTGCACTTGCTAGGAAAGAAAAATAACCCTATGATGTTCCTCCTTCACCAACTGGACAGCCGAAACACTGCCCCCACCCACATGGATGTTCAGAGTCGGAGAGCAATTTGCATGAGTGGAAAAAACTCATTTCACAATCAGCAGAAGCTGTCATTCTGACATTGCATCCTTGGAAGGTGACTGAGGGAAATGAGCCTGGAGGGAGAAACACGACCCCCTTGGTCCCTAAGGGGCCTTTCAGAGCTCTGACAGAGGGAGCCAATTCTCCAGCATTTGTGAGGAGTGGGGCAGTCCCAGCCTGCAAGCAGGGAGGGGGCTGGGAACACAGGGGCAGGTGCAAGCTCTGCTCCCCTATCACCCTCCTCTGTCTTCAATGCTCTCCCTTAAATGCCAGAGGAGGTGGCCACCCTCAGCCTGAACTCCTGCTTCCTTGATCCCTGTGGCACAGTCATGATGGCAACTCATCTCACAGCATGTTCTAAGGAATACTGGTACCACACTATGGTCAAATTCACTTCATCTGGAGGGTCTCCGTGTGCAGCTGGAGATTCGGGAAGCTCATCATTTCATGTCAAAGGCCTTGTGAAGGTCTGTGGGAAAGGCGTCTGGTTAGACCGCATTTCCTAGATTGGCCACCCACACACCCTTCTTCCCAGAGCAGCTCCATGGTCTGCATGATAGCTGTCAGTACTTCCCCCTTTCGCGCAAGGCTCTTGTCTGCAGCATCCTGGATTTCTATTTGTGCAAATGAATCTCATTTTTCTAGATACATGGGCAAGTGAGAGAACTTAAATGGCAGGCCAATACAGACCCAAGAGAGCTCCATGTATTAGCCACACAATGTTTAGAACCCTCAATTTGGGACATGTAGAAGTAGCTCAAGAGAGACGACTAAGGGCATACTCCCCATCCCTCACCGTGGGGTAGATGCTGAAACCAACAGTATGGTCTGCAGCTTCATATCTAGGCCACTCTTCTGAGGACTAGAATAGCCCAGGCTGACCTATTCAAGGTTGGGCAGGAAGGCTGTTTTTGAATGGGAAACATACTGCGGGAACATGCACTTGAACCTGCAGTGAACCTACACTACGGGGCAGACCTTACACAAGGCACTGAGAGATTCAGACATAGAGAAGCCACCTCTATGTGTCAGGTGGGGAGAGGACACCTGGGTAAGGGAGGTACAAACAAAATGCCAAGGGAGACTACAGAAAGGAGAGGTCATGTGTACTTGGGGGAGAGGCTGGGAAGGCCGCATGGAGCAGGTGACATTAGAATTGGGCCTTCAAGCTAGAGTAAGAGCTCTGATCGGTGGAAAGAGTGGCCTTTCCCACACTGGGGTGACTTGAATAACCACTGGGAATCTGGGGGAGAATGGAAAAAGTCAGCAGAGCCGCTAGTATCCCCCTGGGGCTGGAGAACCAGAACTATACCAGGAAAAGGAGGCACAGCGCATTCTATATACAGCCCAACCACCGAGCCATGAAGACACCTGCTTCTGGGAGGCCTGGAGTCTGTTCAAGAGGCTGTGGAGAACCAGCAAGCATTTTCAAGGAGAGGAATGCCATGGGCAAAGTTGTTTTTAAAAAACATTTCTCGGGCGGCACCTGTGGCTCATCAAGTAGGGTGCCAGCCCCATATACCGAAGGTGGCAGGTTCAAACCCGGCCTCGGCCAAACTGCAAAAAAACAGAAAAATAGCTGGGCATTGTGGTGGGCACCTGTAGACCCAGATATTCGGGAGGCTGAGGCAAGAGAATCGCCTAAGCCCAGGAGTTGGAGGTTGCTGTGAGCTGTGTGACGCCACGGCACTCTACCAAGGGCGATAAAGAGAGACTCTGTCTCTACAAAAAAAAAAAAAGAAAGAAAGGAAAGAAGAAAAGAAAACATTTCTCCAACCACTGTCTACTAGATAAACTGGGTAGAGGAAAAGTATAGAAAGAAAGCAGGACTCTTATTTAACACTGTGAATGTTACTTTTTTGGCATCATTATTATTATTTGCTCAATATTTCGTTGCAGTAATCATCTGATTTCTTTTCTGAACGTATTTATCTTTGTTCGTTCTTTACAAGGTTTTTGTGTCTGGTCCTTATCTTAAACATTGTTATTAAATTTTAAGCCTTTTTAATTTTGTGAAGGCAAAAAGTGGAAACCAAATAAACACATGTATATGAAAAAAAAGAAGAAAGAAGGAAAGATGGAATCATATAGTACAAAACATATTGTGTTGTCACTCGATACTGACTTAAAAGAAATAAGTAAGGTTGAAGGATTAAAGGAAAAAAAAAAAGAAAGAAAGCAGGAGGCAGACCACTGAGCCAGTCCAGGTAAAGAACATCCTTGGACTCCACAGTAATCAGAAGATGGGGAGCTGCTGAGGCCAACAGTACTCAAGTTAGAGAGAAAAGAAATATCTGAGGTATCTACAGAACAGTCCAGAGGGAATGTCCAGGTGATCACTGGACTTTGAAGCTTGCCATCCTTCAAGTAGCAGTCCAGGGTAGCGGTAGAGACATGGACCCACCGCCCAAGGTGGACGTGCAGGGAGAGGACGCAGGCGACAAAGCCCTGAGGCCACCAACTTTAGGGGCAGGAGGAAAGAAGAAATTGGAAACAGAGACCCAACAGTGACTGTGAGGAAGGGAGAGCCACAGAGAACAGCCTCCCTTAGGCAGACTGGTGCAGGGCTTCTAGAGCCAAACTACCTGGGTTTGAATTCCCCCCCTGGCACCTACTATGAGAGACTATGGCAAAGTGCCTCAGTTTCCCTATCTGTAAAACCTGCTCTCAGCTCCAAACCTACCTGTTTTTACTTGGCTTCATGCCTGGAGCCAGGAAGGACCCTGCAAACCACCTGCATTTCCACCTTGCTCTTGGCTGCCTGGAAGGTCTGCCAACAGGGGGCGCTAGAGGGAGATGCTAAGACTGGTAGGGGGGGAGGGGCGGGACAGAGCCTTCCCATCTGCTTCCTGTCGGCTTGTGGTTCCTCTGAGCATCGCCCCAGTGATGCCGCTTCGTCCTGGCAGTAACGGTGCCTTTCCACACCAGTCACTTAATCCAGTTTGTAATTTCTCCCAACATGTGTAGAACCAGCCACACCACCTTACTCCCTCAGGGACACCAGCACCAGAGGCCAAGACCCCTTCTGAAAGGTCGGGGCCCCTCCTCTTCCAATGGAGATTCGGTGTTTCTTCCTTCCATTATCCTAGGTTTTAATAATTCCAACCTCACTAGCCCAGCTAAGGTAGGGGTGGAGGCTGCTCCCTGCAGCTGCTACCTCCGTGGGTACCTTACAACAGCGGTCCTCAAAGTGTGGTCCCCAAACCAGCCGCATCAGTGTCACCTGAAAACTTGTTAGAAAACTGAATATGGAGGGCCTGGTAATCTGTGTTTGAGAAGGCTCCCAGGCGATTCAGATGTCCTCCAATAACGGAGAATCGATGCCTCAGAGTTTTCTTTTTACCCTTTAGTCAGCCAGTTTTATATCCCCATTAACAGTTCTTTAATTCTCTGTACAAAAACCCGGCGTGGTTTCTATCCCCTGACTAGACTCTAATTCATGCATCAGGGATAACAGTACTTACCTCATAATGTTAATACTTATTATTATATTAAGTCATAGGAGCCAAAAGCAGAAATTAAGAGATGTTATGGTCAACAGAATCAAATATACAAAGATAATGGATTAGGTTATTTTTACTGGCCCTTCAGAGCAAAGTTTTAAAATTTGACTGGGGAGGGGGAAATTGTCCTAATATACACATAAAGCCAGACCCGTCTCAGAAAATGCTTCCTTTCCAGTCAATTCCTACATGGATACCATGCAAAACCACTCCATCTATCAAGCTGTCAGAATGAACTGCTAAATTCTTAATAGTCTCACACAAAACGTCCCCATAATCTAGTGCATCTGGGGGAGTCTGGCCCTGACTTTTAAACGCAGGAACATTCAGATGGCCGTCAGAGGTCCTCATAACACCTACAAACAGGTAATCAATACCCGTTTATAGGCACAATCTTGAGAGGTGAGAGAAGGAAGGGACCACCCAAATCAGGGTTCAGATAACAGGGCTGAGACCCCAGAGAGGAGGGAATTTGTCCAAGGTCACATAGCTACCGACGTCACAGCCAACACCTCCATCAAGTCTCCTAACTCCCCTGGCACTCAAACTCCCTCCAACGCCGCCGTTGCACACAAGTGATAGACTTGGCCACAGCATTCTATTTGCTAAGTACAACAGTTTGACAAACAGCAAGAAATCAAACTGCAAATGGGTGGAGGAGTACAAAAGTAAAGCTAGGAAGAAGCACGGCTGTTGGCAGGCAGTTTTCTTTGCCCATCAAAATAACAAATGAAGTCAGGCATTTACTGTAGCGTGGACGCCAAAGCAACTGTGAGCCCACGGTGTTTCCAACCATCTCGGGAGACAGGCAGGCCGCTCCAAGACAATGCATTCCTAATGCGTTCTTAAACAGATTCTGACTCAAACCCTGAGACGGCTGGGTCTCTTCCAAGAAATGTTAGCCACTGTGAGATATCTCTTTCAGTTCTCTCCAACAGATCTCCTTGGAATTTGCCAGATAAAGAGGCAATTTATCATATGGCCGAAAGTTGTACGTAATGCATTATCTGCCTTCCACCAGGATTTGTGTGCGTCTGTGCAAGGCCCCTGGTTGGGCTGGTGGACCGACTCGCCTCCATCTTGAGAGGTGCCATAGCAACATGAAACCAACAAGAAGTGAACTGTTAAATGAATAATTTACTGATTTCATAAGAACCTGTCTTGCAATTTATAGTTCTATTATCTTTCCTACCCGCGTCTTAACTCCTTTGTATAAAGGCGGCAATCAAGCTGAATAACATTTGAGAATCTAATAAGCATATACTACCCTTCACTCAAGCCGATAGGATCGATTCTGAAGGCAGTTAAGCTCCTTTGAGGCCAAGTCCCACCACTGCTGCTTTTTACTGTTGCTTCCTTGCCCCTTGTGCGAAGGGGTCAAAGGCAGAGAGCAAATGACCTCCACCACGCTTTGCATTTTCAAATGAAACATTTTTCTTCTTTGTGGCATTTGGAACCAATCAAGGCAGGGCTGAGTGACATTCAGAAGCATTATGTGGAAGAAATATCGTCAGCTACAATCTACCAATCGTCGCTTTAAAAATTCCCAAAGAGACCTACTTACTAGCAAAGGAGAAGAGAAGGAAAAAAAAAAAGAAAAATCAAAGTATAGTTTCAATGACAATTGTGGTCTTTTTAAAAGCTCCTTCAATATCATCAGTGATACCATTTTAGTGGCAGAAGCACACCTTGTCACTCAGCCTCAATTTAAAGGATATTTATGAAGAAGACAATACAATGAAAGCAGACTTATTTGCTGACTTATTTATTTGGGTGAGATAGGTTACAGATTATTTTGGTTCCATGCTTTTCAGCAGAACGGATATATCTTTTTGAAGCACATTACCTGCCAGCTGCTGCTCGTCAATCTCCTCAAGGAAATCAACCTGAGGAGAAGCAACTACTAACTAGAGGGAAATGCTGCTTTAACATTTGGTCACTGGAAACCCAGATTTCCTTGTACCCAGAGTGGTTAACAACCTTGGGGAGCCACTGAAGACAGGCCCAACAATCATGAACTCAGAGGAAATTGGTCTTTCTCCAGTGCCCTGTGCACATATCCACCCTTTACCATGACTGGCGGAAATCTGTGGGTTTCCCCTATCGACGTCATCTCCAGCCTTCAAATCCTAATGGGCACTGGCATACAGGCCCACTCCTTTCCCTTAGCATGCCACGTGGGAGAAAGTTCTATAACCACCTCTGTCACACTGAGGACCAAGATGAAAGTCACCTTCTTGTTGATGGTCACCTTATGTTAAGGAGCCATGGTCCCGTGCCTGAGTATGAGCTGTCAAGAAAACTAACCCACGCCAAGTTACGTGAGCAAAACTTCAAGGCCCCAACACGAGGACAGCTTGGTCCCAGAGGTAGAACGTGGCAGTTCTGAGAACACAGGATTTTTGTGCTAAATCTCGTCCCCTTGTCTATTTATAGCGCATCGTCTCTGCAGCTGAGGTCTGAAACCCAGCCAAGCACAGGCAGAGGTAGGCCTGTTAAGTCCTGCTCACATGATCCAATCTCGAAATTCTGAATATATTACTCAAGGGCTTAGGATAAGGCAGATACTCTGATGAAGGTGACAAGAATCTCTTCTCCAGCTTCAAAACTCCCATGCTGCTGGCTGGAGCCTGAACCTGAGCTATCTGGGTCCTGTTGACTGGCATAAAAAATATTCAGCCAGCCATACCTTTGTTCTTGTTTTTAATGGTGATGTTGATAGATGCTTCTATGAACTCTATATATCTTAACTTTGCCGAGCTGATGTTGAAACAGCTCCTTCTCCTGGCTGGTGGGGTTTGTTGAATTGGTAATGTACAAGGGAAGCGTTTTTGGCATTGTAGTTGTTCTCACTTGGTTTTCAATGTGGGCAGACCATGGACACCTTACTTGACCTCCATAAGCCTCAGTTTCCCCATGTATAAAAAAAACCAATTCCCACTTCCTAGACCTCTCAACCAGGATCAACGGATGATGCCAGCGTGGCGTGGAAACGTGCCTGTCTAGCCTGGAACAGGGCTTGGTAATGGCAGTTCAGATGTGACCCCGAGGACCTTGCTGCCCAGGTGACAACCCACTGTGAAGAACAAACAAAAACCTGAAGTTCAGTGGCTCCAATTACTGCCAATGAATCTGAGCCTTTCACAAGGCTTTGCTTTGCGAGAACTGAAATCTCTAAACCTGATACTTTTGACGTGTCCTTCCTGCTTTTCTTTGAAAGAAATGTTGAATTCCCCCGAATAAAACACGATATTGTGTGGGGTTAAACTGTACACGTAAGAATGACGTATTTGGAATGCTTTACCCAAAGCAGGGATGAGAAAACAAAAACTGAACCCGAAAACTACAATGCAACCAGGATCACCGAGTCCAAAGAAAGAAAGAGTTTGGTAAGAAAGACCAAAAGGTCAGGGTTTATTGGCCCAGGAGGAACGTGTGCTCCAGGTAAAACTACCCTTTCCCCATTTCCAGGTCCCCAATGCAGGACTGAGGAGGGGCTGCCTCTTCTCTACCCCAAACACTCAAAGCCCCACTCCTACCAACTGGCTTGAGACTGCAGGGCTAATCTCAGAGTGCCCTTTAGCCCCGTTGCCATCAGGTCCCTCCCAGCAGCCCAGCACTCCTCAGTCACTCCATAGGGCATCTAGAAGAAGCCGCCCTGCCAAGGCACCCTCTTTCCACCATAGTTCCCTGTATCCTTCATCTTGTCCTGGCATCCACCGTCTTCTGGGAACCCTTCGCCAGAATGCAAGCTCCATGAGGGCTGGGGCTCTGTCTGTTTGGTGAAGCGATGCATCCCTCGTATGTAGGTCACCGGCACACAGCAGACACTCAGTGACTATCTGAATGAATACACGGACAAGTGCAGTAGCAAAGAGACCACGCAGCCGCTCTCTCAGAGGGAGAAACGGCCGAGTCCTTGCTCGTTTTCTAAAGAGAAGAAATTTGTATTTCTGCAACAGGAGACAGAAGAAAAAGAAAGCAACAAATGGCTTGGCCTCTTGCCCACGGCCCCAAACAAGGCGACTCTGGACTAAAATCTGGTACAGGATCCCTAACTTCCTTCCGACTCTGAGAACCACTCATGCTCTCTTGGGGCAGCCTGGGACCTGGCAGTGGCCTTTGTTACATCTCTGGCTCACCATGAGAATTCAAAAACCCAGTGACCTAAGTGCTGGCCTTGAATGTAACAGGAAGACGTCAGCGGTAATCTGTGTCTGTCTCACTTGGTCTGGGGGACAGATAGTACAATGCATGCTTCAGACGCCTGCGGCCTTTGCTTTGAGAAAAGAAACGAAAACATTTGGCAGCACATCCTAAAGGCTTCGGGTCCTGTGATTTGAAGCAAAACCTAAGAAGTAACAAAGCTCCTCCGTCGGAGATGAAACCGTGCTTCTCCACTGCTGAAAATGTCTTAGAGACGTAGGGAGGGGCCGCCAGGATACTGAGGATACTGCAGAGTCTGGGGCCCACTGGTGACATCGGTTCTGATCTGCCGATTCCAACCAGTGTTTCTTTCTCTTTAGCAGTCTTCATTTTTTGGTTGCAGCCATCATTGTTGATGGGCGGGCCGGGGCTGGATGCGAACCCGCCAGCTCAGAGGGGCCCCAGGGATGGACTGGGCACTGGCTTCTGGCCTGCAGCCTTTGGGCCCACCATTCATACTCCCGGTGTGGCGCACCATCTGCCAAGAGGCTGCAGAGCGCCAGAGGGGACGCCTCTCATAGCTCCTCTGGTGGGCAGTCTCCCCAAGACCAAGCCGGGCAGGGGCTCCAGGACCTTGTGCTTCTCCACACAAAATCTACCCCCCAGGCTGCAGCCAGCATCCTTGCAGGGAGGGGAGCGGACAATAGCTGTGGCTCCCTCCACATTCCAGGTGGCTTCAGAAGAGCTCGGTCATGGGGACTAAAGCAAGGCCTTGACAAACTCTCACATTCAAGCTTTCAAATGATTCCCACTTAGGATCACCACATGTTGCTGACATTTCTGCCAAGAATCACCCAGAAGGGACAGGGAAGCCAAGTCCCCAACATCTAAGAAAAGAAAGCATTCTCCAAGAACCTTGGACTCTTCGGGGGCTATTCCTCTTGGGGCCCTCCCTGACTGAGTCTAACCCCTCGTGGGTGGGCTCTACATCAGGTCAGAAGCAAAAGCCACATTCAAGCCCTAGGGAGCCTTTACGGGAATGTGTACAGCCTTTACAGGGCATGTGAGGGGCACCCTATTCCCTTTTTCCCTGCAGACATCAATGTCACTTTTCTTACAGGAGTTGGGGGCATGCGGAGGGGAATTCTAGGAGACACCTAAGGCCAAGTTCCAGTTAACTGCTTCTCTGTTGGTTCATTAAGGCCATCTACAGAGCGGTGCAGAGTGTCAAAAGAAAACCCATTTCTGATCAACAGTGTCAAGGGTTTAGAGCAGCAGGGCTCATTGGCAGTCAGCTTTTGGTGGAACTGCCAGACTCTGAATCCATTAACGGCGGTTGTGTCAGGAGAAAGCCCAGCTTGTCAAGAGACTCCTTGTGTGGGACCACATGCTGTGTTTACCTCTCCAGAGTTCAGACAGCTCTCTGCCTCCTCACCCTCCAGTGCACACGCAGACAGACACAGACACGCACACATGCCTAAGGCCATGTGCAGCGACTTCCGCACCAAAACAGGGGAATAGGCCAGGACTCTTCTCCTGACCCTCCCCTGCCTCTCCAAAGCTAAAGCCAGGCTCAAGTTTGGAGGAATTCCTGGGCCCCTCTTTGAGCAAAGCTCCCATTCCAAAGACCTGTTAAACCAGGGACAGCTGGCCACATGGGGATGAGGCCACAAGATCCTCTCCTCTCCGGTGCATCCTCACTCTCTTCCAGCCTTTAGGGACCTCCTGCCACCTTCCTCTGGGCCAGGGTGGGGTTGGAGTAGATGCCATTTTTTTTTTTTTTTGAGACAGCCTCAAGCCATCACCCTGGATAGAGTGCTGTGGCATCACAGCTCACAGCAACCTCCAATTCCTGGGCTCAAGCGAGTCTCCTGCCTCTGCCTCCCAAGTAGCTGGACTATAGGCGCCCGCCACAACGCCCGGCCATTTTTTGGTTGCAGCCGTCATTGTTGTTTGGCGGGCCCGGGCTGGATTCGAACCCACCAGCTCAGGTGTACGTGGCTGGCGCTGTAGCCCGTTGAGCCACAGGCGCTGAGCCAGAGTAGATGCTGTTAATAGATTCCGAGTCTGCAATTCCACCAAAAAAACCAAAAAACAAAAAACAACCCTTGTTTTTCAAGTTTTCGATAGGGAAGAGATAGGTCTGGCTGAGGCCAGGGGCGTAGGGGTGAGCACCAGATCTTCCTTACTTGGGAAACCTATGATGTTCCCCTGTGATGTCCAACAAATGACTGAACCTCTCTGAATCTCTATTTTCTCATCTGCAAAACAAGAACACTATCATTTTCCAAGAACTGTCGTGAGGATTAAATCGGCTAATATATCTAAATTACTTAGTTTGGTGCCCAACCCCAGCTACTCTGCGGCTTAAAGGGATGGAGGAACCCAGATCCTCAAACCGTCCCAGAAAAGAAAAACCAACCAGGAACCCCCACACTGGACTATTATGTGAACAAGAGATAAGCTTCTATGGCTTAGCACTGAAATTGGGGGAGTTAGTTATTTCAGCAGCTAGCGTTACCAGAATACAGGTAGCACAGGGGACAGCTGCTTGCTTGAGATTGGAACCCAGGTAGGCCTCTCTCTGCCCCGCCCCACCCCATCCTGGCACAGAGGAAGGTGGCGGGAGGTCCCTAATGGCTGGAAGATGGTGAAGATGCACAAGAGGGGAGGGCAGCCGCATCCCCCCAGGAAACATACAAGGCTATTAACCAGAGGGAGCTGCTGATGTAAATCAGCTTGGATAGCCCTGCGCCTAGTGAGTGGCAGGCACTAACCGTTTGCATGACAAACCTCCTACAAGATGCCGGCTAAACTGCCCTTTTGTGCCAATTAAAGATTCTCCAGAACACAAAGATTACACACCATTCTGCAGCGCTGACAACAATAAAACAATTTTAAAGGCTATTCAGATCTTCAGTTCACAGCTGACACTGTCGGGAGGGGGAGATTGTCTCTGGCTTTGTTCTTTGTTGTTGTTGAGTCTTAAGACTTAAGCAAGGATTTCTGGGGGAGGACGGGAGACTGGCAGACAGGAAGAGTCTGAAATGCCTCCTTGGAGGTTGTAAAGGAGAAAAGGAACAAACTGATGTTCTTTTAGAGTGTGTGTGTGTGTGTGTGTCACACAAGCATGCACATACACGCAGCTAACACTCGTATTTTCACTGGATGCTCTCTAGGGCTCCTCTGAAATGACTCCCAAGGAATTCTAGTTCCTCCAGGGGTCTGACCTACCCTGAGACTTGGGGTGATGTTGGCACAAGCAGATATTTTTGGCACCAATTAATTGAAACTACAAGGCCAAAGGCCCACGAGCTCTTCCTTCTGTGTTTGTTTTAAAAGCAAATTTGCAAAAACAGTGAGAGATTAAAAAAAAAAAAGTCTTTGGGTTTTTAGAAATGAAAAATACAAGCAGGCCCTCAGATAAAATGAAGAGGGAAGTTTACTGTAGTAACAGTAAGCTGCCTACTGGGTCCCGAGGAGGAATGACCAGGGGCCACGCCAAAATCCCTCTGCACTCCTGTGTGTGTGCCTGTGTCCTTGGGGCAGCCACGTTCCTCACTACCTGCCCACCCGAGAACTGAAAGTGAGCTTCTGTTAGCCAACCAGCACCTCAATGTCCTGCTCATCTGGAATCCCCATGAGAACCAGGAGCCTTCCCTAGTCTTTTTGGAAAAAACCCTTCAGCCCCTGGGTCCCATAATAAGCTCCTGCCTGGGGTTCTGCTCTTAGCGCCAACACTGTAAAGTGCCTTGGGCCCAGGACACTCAACACAGTTATTGCAGACAGTATGTGTTGAGCATGTGAAGGCAACTGTGGCTCAAAACCCTCAGATGTCCAATGCCCACCACAGTGTTCCCAAGTGTGCAGAGCTGCATTCCCACAGAGCCTCAGGTCATGGGGCAGGCATCGGGTAGACCAGTGGTTTTCAACCATTTTTCTCTTACAGCACGCTTGAATCTATAGTTCAAAGTTCCTTACCACACTTAAATGATGTTGATCAAAAAAAAAAAAAAAAAAAATAAACAGAGAGCAAAAAATAATATAATTACTATGCTTTTCACTTATTTTAAAAAAAAAAAAATTAATTATCTTTAAAAAATTTAGAAGCACAACAAAGAACTAATCTTAGCATCATCTTATG
>CAUYON010212971.1:0-17967 GCA_963573935.1 Arctocebus calabarensis
CTCAAGCTGTCACCCTGGATAGAGTGCCGTGGCATCACAGCTCACAGCAACCTCCAACTCCTGGGCTCAAGCGAGTCTCCTCTCTCCGCCTCCCAAGTAGCTGGGACTACAGGCGCCCACCACAACACCCGGCTATTTTTTGGTTGCAGCTGTCATTGTTGTTTGGCGGACCCATACTGGATTCGAACTGTACGTGGCTGGCGCCTTAGCCCTTTGAGCCACGGGCGCCGAGCTGCAAGTTTCTTAGTATTATAATATTTATAATACCCTATAAATATTAAAAGGTCAGATAATCAAATTTTTAGGTTTTACAGACCACAAAAGGCCACCGTTGCTTAGTCTTCTTTTCCAAACCTTTTAAAAAATGTCAAAACCATTTTTAACTCAGGTGATATACAAAAACAGATGAGATGTGACCAGTTTGCTGTAGTTTACTGAATTTTATTCTAAAATAACTATCAATTTATTCAAGAGAAACCTGAACCCTAAAAGGCATAGTAACTAAAGTCAGTAATCATTTTAGTAGCCAAATAAACAATTCCATGTACTTTAGATGAGGGACATATATTTGACCTGTTGCTTACTCCAGAGAAGGTATATATGTCCTTGAACTTAGAAGAGAATAAAATACAAAACCAACATTTACTTAAATAAAGAGAAGTTGAAAAGAGGAGCCAGTTATTAAGAGTTGGAGATGTTGCTTAATGTACGACAATATTTCATCTTATTTTATCCTTTCTTACCCCTGAACTTTTAAAATGAATTAATTTTAGAGCACACTACGATATGCAGAAATTATTCATTTTAAGTTAGCATATAATAAATTTATTTCCTACAAAACTAGATACAAATATTGTCTGCCAATTGACCATAGACCTGACCAGAACTGCTAAGTTAACTATTCAATTGCAGAGTTGAGAAACTTATAAGATAATCCAAATAAAATACTCCTAAGCAAAAAAATATCAGTCACTGTACATAAACTGATTGTCAAATACATTCTAACTTAAAATTTAATTTGCTTACAAACATAAAAGAATTTCCATGTTTATTGAACATTTTGGCTGACCTGAGGGTCAACTTGCCTTTCAAGGAGAGTCTTACCTCTGGCTACTATGACAGACTATCCAGTAAGAATGACAAGCCAAATTCTATGACTTTATAACAACTTACCCGCCAATCTCCTTGTATCTAAAGTACACTAAGCATCTATTACTAGGTTTTGGGTTGAAGGCAGAAACAGATGACAGTTCCTGCTAATTGCTGGTAATGGCTGGATAGGGAAAATATACCTGTTCACCTGGGGAAATTTTTCTTTTCTTTTTTTTTTTTTTTTGAGATAGAGTCTCAAGTTGTCACCCTGGGTAGAGTGCTGTGGCATCACAGCTCACAGCAACCTCCAACTCCAGGGCTTAAGTGATTCTCTTGCCTCAGCCTCCCAAGCAGCTGGGACTACAGGTGCCCGCCACAATGCCCAGCTACCTTTGGGTTGTCATTGTTGTTTGGTAGGCCCTGGCTGAATTCAAACCCACCACCTCTGGTGTATGTGGCTGGCGCTCTAGCCACTTGAGCTATAGGCGCTGAGCCACGTGGGGAACTTTTTGAAATTTTACATGTATGGGAAGAAAGCTATAGGCATGAACTGCAAAAAAGCGTCCTCAATGTGAGGATACGTTCTTGTCCTCTAGTTATCTGCACTTACTAAAACATTGTTTCTCAACAGTGTGGTGTCAAGATAATCTGCTTGAGAGTCAACTGAGTCAACTTTTATATATGAAAACTTTGAATCCTGATTGAATCCACAATCAGAATCCCATGTGGAATGAGGCAAAAAAATAGTGGTTGGTATCTTAAGAGTCTTAGGCACATTAAATCTGAGAATGAGTGTAAGTGGTAAAAGTTAAGACTGCAAAAGGGAGGGTTTGGCTTAGTGGGGCTTCGAAAGCCATAATGGAGTTCAGATAGTATTCTAAGGCTGAGAAGTCATTGGTAGATTTTGAAAATTTAGGCTGTTGTAAGGCAAAACATAAAAGGTATGAGAATGACCGCCAGGAAACCAGTTAAAAAACTACTATAGTAGCTTAAGTGAAAGATCATGGTGGAATGGACTTGCGCAAGAGGAATGGTGATGGTGGTAACTGGGTATAATTGGGATAAATTTTGCTAATGGACTGTATTATAGTGTTGAGTGAAAGGGAGAAAAGATGACTCCTAGTTTTCAGGTCTGATAAATAGGAGAGTAATAAGTACCATTTATTGAGATAGAGAGAAGTGAAGGAAAGAGTGGGTTTGGGTGGGAAGCAGAGGATGTCTGGAGTTCAAGTAATGAGGCGGAACTAAAGAGATTTGAGAGTTATCAGCATAAAGGTGATATTTAAACCATAAGATAATACAAAAAGAAAGTGAAGACAAGGCTGGGCTCAGTGGCTCACGCCAGCAATCCAAGCACTCTGGGATGCCAAGGCGGGCAGATAGCCTAAGCTCACGAGTTCTAAGCCTGAGCTAGAGGGAGACCCCAATACTAAAAAAATAGCCAGGTGTTATGGTGGGAGCCTGTAGTCCCAGATACTAGGAGACTGAGACCAGAGAATCACTTGAGCTCGAGAGTTTGAGGTTGCGATGAGCGACTGACGCCACCGCACTCACTCTATTGGGACAACAAAGTGAGACTCTGTCTCAAAAACAAACAAACAAAAAAGAAAGTAACGACAGGAAAGTGAACAGGTTAGAGAACTGAGTTTTGGGATATCAAATATTTCAAGGATGGAGAAAAGATAGGACAGTTTAGTAACCGTCAGTCAATTAGTTAACATTAAAAAAATAGAGTTTTATATTATGGGAACTAAGTGAGGCATGAATTTTAGGAAAATGTCAGGGGTTAACAGTATCAAATGATACTGAAAAGCTGAATAAAAATAGGACACAGAATTAAATACTAAATTTAACATACTGGTATTAATGGTGACTATAACTTAGAAAATATGAGTGAAGTGGGTCAGAAATAATACCTAAATAAATGAGAGAATGTGACATCTGGCGAATTATTAAGAAGGAAAGAGAGTGGGGATAAGAAGTGAAGCAAAGTGGCTCGGCGCCTGTGGCTCAACGGGCTAAGGCGTCAGCCACGTACATCTAAGCTGGCAGGTTCGAATCCAGCCCGGGCCCGCCAAACAACAATGATGGCTGCAACCAAAAAATGGCTGGGCGTTGTGGTGGGCGCCTGTAGTCCCAGCTACTTGGGAGGCAGAGGCAGGAGACTCGTTTGAGCCCAGGATTTAGAGGTTGCCGTGAGCTGTGTTGCCACAGCACTCTATCCAGGGTGACAGCTTGAGGCTCTGTCTCAAAAAAAAAAAAAAAAAAAAAAGAAGTGAAGCAAAGTCCTTGGGTAGGTAACAAGAACAGGATCAGTCATGAATAAAAGATTTAGTTTCAGATAGAATAGTGATAGTTTATAAACTATTAGAAGAGGCAGAACAAAAATATGTGCATATAGAGCCACGGTGGCAGAAAAATCAGGCTAAAACCCTGACTGCATTTGACAACAAAATATGATAGGTGGGGAGTGGAAATGGAAAAGAAACAAATATCAAGTAAAATTAAATCTACAGAATATTAAAGGCATTCCTGGAAGGAAATGGGAAGCAATCAAGTAAATATAAAATGACATCAATACCTCAAATATCAGGAAGGAAGAAATAATTTGTTTTCAAAACTGTAGCAGAGGAGTGATAGGCAGCACCACCACAGATTCTGCACATATTAAATGGATAAGGGAATGTTATGAATAATTTTATGCCAACAAATGTGATAAAAGAAATGAAATATACACATTTTTTGAAAGGTGTAAACTATCAAAACTCACTCAAGAAAAAATAAATAAACTGTACTCCCTGTATCTGCTAAAGAAAATAAATTTGTAGTTAAAAAAAGTCCAGAATTCTGCAAACGCTTAAGAAATAATACTAATTCTCCACAAAGTATTTCCAAAAATTGAAGAGAGAATATTTGCCAACTCATTCTAAAACACACCAGTGTTAATCTAATACCCAAACACAACAAAAATATTATAAGAAAACTACAAACTAATATCCTTCATGAACATCAATACAAAAAAAATTCTTAAATTTTAATGAATCAAATTTAACAATTTACAAAAAAGATAATACATCATGACCAAGTGGGACATATGGTAGGAATGCAAGGATGGTTTAACTTTAAAGAAATCTATTAACCTATCAGACTAAAAATGAAAAACCATATAATCATCTCAACAGTAGTACACACACACAAAAAAATCATTTGACAAAATCCACCGCCCCCCCCAAAAAATCCACTACCCATTGTTTACTAAAAACCGTTGGCCACAAGAAATTCCCTCTAGCTTATAAAGGATACCTGCAACAAACCTACAGGTAACATCATACTTAATGATGAAAAACCAAATGCTTTTTCCTAAGAATAAAAGTAAGATAAATCCTTCTACTTTCACCACTTCTACTCAAAATAAGACTGGAGAAAGGTAGGGCAAGATGACAGACAGAAACATTGGTTGCCAAACTGTCTCAATAAGAAGGAAAAATTTTAGATGAAAATAAACATAGTTCAAATGCAATTCTGAGGAGAAAGTGCCAGAACCTATGAGAGATTACATAAGAAGTTGCAGGGCAGAATAAGAAGGAACAAGATTTTGGCAGAGATGAAGCCCTCAGAAACCTGGAGACCCACAGAAAGGGTAGATGAGGGTTTGTTTCTCCTCCCCTCATACCTCTTGCAGGCTCACAAGCTGTTGGAGAGCTTCTCTACCTTGTAAGTCCCAAAGCCGCCACCACCAGTGAACTGGGGGCTTCTTAAGAACAAAGCACTGAGGTGTAGCCCCTTGGGGTCACCCCCTACCACAGACCTGAACTGAGGCAGTGGGTGCACATTGCTTCTCCACCTATTGCATGCATTTCTACTCCCCAGGGACCTTTAGTCCTTCAGAATCCATGCCACTGGTCTCTACACAAACATTTCCCAACTCTTGCCCAGACTGCTCTGCCCACAGAGGACTGGTGGTTGGAGAGAACTGTGTGATTCCAGAGCTTGGACATTCCAGGTGGACTATAGCTGGGGAGAAGGACAAAGGGGACCAGGGAACCAGCTCTCACCCATTCAGACTCTTGTCCTCCTCCCCTCCCCCGCCCACTGCTGCTGAGCGGCGGTTTCCAGGTGTCCCAAGGGACAGTTGAGCTGGGGCTCTCAGGGGTGGCTGCTTCCCCTATTGGTGCATCCACTACACCGAGGCTTCTGCAGAGAAGAATACTAAATTTAATTTAAATACTAAATTTAACGTACTGGTATCAATGGTGACTATGACTTAGAAAAGAACAAAGTACTGAGGTGCTAGGAGACTGAGGCCAGAGAATCACTTGAGCTCAAGAGTTTGAGGGTGTGGTGAGCTACTTACACAACCACATCTTTCCTCTTAAAGACCTGCCACAGATAACAGGTACTCAGACTGTGAGCCCCTGCCTGCCAGCCCTCTACAGTGCTGCTTGGCTGGCTGCTCTAGCAAAGCAGAGGATACCCTGAGTGAAGGGACAACGAGTCTGCTTCAGCACTCCATAGGCAACTCAAGACCAGCAGGCGTGTGCCTGACACAGTTAGGAACTGCACTTGGGGGATCAGAGGACAGGGCTGCAACCTGGATCCTGTACCCGTAGGACTTGATTGTGTTGCTCAAGGGCAAAGAGGGGAGATTTATGAACTAAGCTTGGGAGACAAGGGAACCCAAGTAGGCAGAACTAAAAACAAAAACAGTACAGGGAGGACGGGTGGAGAGAGGGTAATTGGGGGGACCACACCTATGGTGCATTTTATAAGGGTACATGTTAAATCTGCTAAGTGCAGAACATAAATCTTAACACAATAACTAAGAAAATGAGGTGAAAGCTATGTTAATTAGTTTGATGAAAGTATTTTAAATTGTATATAAAACCAGCACATTGTACCACATAACTGCATTATTGTACACAGCTATGATTTAATTAAAAAAAAATTTAAATTAAGAAAAAAAAAAAAGTACAGTGTGGACCCAAACAACAGAGCATTTGTGGAGTATCCCTCCTCCAACAGGAAGGGATACTGGGTGTCTAGTATTCCAGGCATGCTTTTGGTCCTGGGTAGGATGCTTGGCAAGGAAGCCCCAGCCTGCGGCACCTTGCTGGTGAACTCAGATAGTTTGTGCTGCTGTCTGTGACCAGCAACAGAAGGAGACATGCAGTGTAAGGGAAGAGGGAGAAAGGTGAAACCTGCCCCTGCTTTAGGGACTGTGAATCCCAAATGGACCCTCCCCAACAAGCAAACTTTCTACTTTTGTGGGTACTTTTCAGTTCCTTCCTGGTGACTTTTCCCAGTGGCCTGGAAGCTCACCTGAGGACCCTTCAGCCCTCCTGAAACAGCTCTTGTGCCCACCTTTGTGGAGCCTTGAACATAGGTCATCAGACCCGGCTACAACTAGCCTCATGCTATGGTGGAGAATAAGGAGCCCTAGAGAGCTCCAGAACTCTGCTTACCACCTGGGACATTCAAGTACTTTTCCTATAAACAGGTCCCAGAAAACACCATTGCAGTGCTTCCTTGGAAGCACCACCTACTGGAAGGGAGGACAAACTCATAAAGCCCGTTATAGTACTTGCTGATTCAATCAGACAGGGTATGGCTGGGTCTTACTTACATGTACCACCTTCTGACTTAGAGATTAAACTCGGCATCCCAGTGCAATTAATTCACATGATTAAGAAGACCACAGGATTGGAGAAAGATAAAGGATTTCATAGGCCTCCATGTTCCCTTGTCAACACAAAACAGGGAATCTGCCCAAGGACACAGTATACCACCACCACTGCCTACAAATAACTAGTGATTGAGGAAAACACCATATCAAGAGTGTCTATAACCAAGGTATCCATCCAGAACTCAGACCCACATCGAAGTATCCACAAACAAAGCCAAAGGTCTTTACTCAACATATACTACGAACACATCCTTCAAAGAATGAGGTGGGAAAAGCCCCATCTAAACAAAAGAAAGTCCATAAACAAGAAGAAACAGGTACTTCAGATGAGAAGGAATCAGTACAAGCACTTCAGAAGTACGAAAAATCTGAGTGAAAAGGCCCTCTGAAAGGAGCATACCAACTCTCTAGCAATGGATCTAAACCAAAATGAAAACGATGAAATGATAGATAATGAATTCCAAATGTGGACTGTGAGAAAACCCAATGAAATCCAAGAGAAAATGAAAAACCAACTCAAGAAACCAAAAACAATTCAGAAAGTGTGTGAAAAATTTACTGAAGAGATAGATATATTTTCAAAGGGCAGAAAATGAAAAAATTCATGTAAGGAAATACAAAAGATAGTGAAAAGTTTCAAAATAGATAAAACCATGCAGGAGAAAGAATTTCAGAGCCTGAAGACAACTCTTTTGAATTAACTCAGTTAAAAATAAAGAACAAAGAATCAAGAGGAAAGAACAAAGTCTGCGAGAAATATGGGAGTATGTACAATAGCCAAATTAAAGAATCATAGACACCCTTCAGGGTGAAGGAGAACAAGCACCAAGGCCTAGAAAACCTATATGAGGAAATAACTGGGAAAACTTCGTTGGTCTTGCTAGAGATTTAGACATCCAGATATAAGAAAACCTGAGAGGCTCGGCGCCTGTGGCTCAGCGGGCTAAGGCGCCAGCCACTTACACCTGAGCTGGCGGGTTCGAATCCAGCCCAGGCCCGCCAAATAACCATGATGGCTGCAACCAAAACATGGCCAGGCATTGTGGCGGGCACCTGCAGTCCCAGCTACTTGGGAGGCAGAGGCAAGAGACTGGCTCGAGCCCAGGAATTGGAGGTTGCTGTGAGCTGTGATGCCACAGCACTCTATCCAGGGTGACAGCTTGAGGCTCTGTCTCAAAAAAAAAGAAAACCTGAGAGATTTATTGCAAAAAGGTTATCACCATACATTCATCTAATTGGCCAAAGTCAACAAGAAAGAGAAACTCCTATAAGCCATGAAGTGAAAATCAAGTAACTCACAACAAAAAATCCATTAGACCAAAAGCAGATTTCTCAAGGGAAGCTTTATAGGTTCCTATTTTTAGTTTCCTTAAACAGAACAATTTCCAGCAAAGAATTTTATATCCTACAAAACTAAGGTATATAAATTAAGAGAAATAAAGTCTTTCCCAGGCAAGCCATCACTAAGAAAATTGGTCACCAGCAGACCTAACCTACAGGAAATAAGAATAGCCAAAAGTTATAGCTCACAGGTTCCCCGCTCATAAATTGGGAGAATCAACATTACTAAAATGTTCACATTATCCAAGGTGATTTGCAGATTCAACGCAATACACATTAAAATACCAGCATCATATCTCACAGATCTAGAAAAAATAATCCTAAGCTTTGTTTGGAGCCAAAAAAAAAAAGTCTGTACAGTCAAAGCCATTTTAGCAAAAAGAACAAATCTGGAGGCATCGCACTAACTGATTTAAATTATACTACAAGGCTATAGTAACAAAATCAGCATGATACTGGTATAAAAGTAGAGGCAGAGAACAATGGAACAGAATAGAGAACCTTGAAATAAAACCATCTACCTACAACCAACCAATCTTCAACTAAGCAAAAAATAACATAGAGAAAGGAAGCCCTATTCAATAAATGGTGCTGGGAAAACAAGAGAGTCACACGTGAAAGATGAAACAGGACACATATCTCTTGTCATATATAAGAATTAATTCAAGATAGGCTCGGCACCTGTGGCTCAACGGGCTGAGGCACCAGCCATGGACACCTGACCTGGCGGGTTCGAATCCAGCCTGGGCCCGCCAAACAACAATGATGGCTGCAACCAAAAAATGGCCGGGCAATATGGTGGGCGCCTGTGGTCCCAGCTACTTGGGAGGCAGAGGCAGGAGACTCGCTTGAGCCCAGGAATTAGAGGTTGCTGTGAGCTGTGATGCTACAGCACTCTATCCAGGGTGAGAGCTTGAGGCTGTCTCAAAAAAAAAAAAAATTAATTCAAGATAGATATAATATTTAAACGTAAAGCATGAAAACTATAAAACTTCCAAAATAAAATCTCAAAAAAACTCTTTAGCCATTGGCCTAGGCAAGGAATTTAAGACTAAGACCCCAACAATAAAAATAAATAAAGCAACAACAAAAATAAATAAAGGAATAAATGTGACTAATTTAAAAAGTTTCTGTGTAAAGGAAATAATCAACAGAGTAAAAGATAATGTACAGAATTAAAGAAAATATTTGCAAACTATAGATCTGACCAAAAGACTAATAATATCTATAATCTACAAACACCTCAGATCTGTAAGAAAAAAAATCCTATTTCATCAAAAGACAAATGGCCAAAGAACATATGGAAAAAATGCTCAATATCACTAATTATTAGGGAACTGAAAATTACAGCTATAATAAGACACCATTTTACCCTTGTCAGAATGGCCACTATTAAAAAGTCAAAAACAAGAAATCCTGGCATGGATGCAGAGAAAAAGGAATGCTTACCCACTGTTGGTGGGGCTACAAATTAATACAAACTCTATGGAAAACTGTACGGAGATTCCTCAAAGAAATAAATATAGACCAACCATTCAATCTAGGATTCTTACTAATGAGTACCTAAACATACTATCAAAAAGCCACTGACTTGCACTTGAAAGTTTATCACAGAACAATTCACATTGCAAAGATGTGGAATCAACCTAAGTGCCCATCAATTCATGAGTGGAAAAAGAAAATGTACAATAGTGCTATATACTATGGAGTATTGCTCAGCTATAAAAAGGAATGAAATGATATTGTCTGCAATATTATTGTTTCCAATATATTACTGGATGGAACCAGAGACCATTATTCTAAGTGAATATTTCAGGAATGGAAAAACCAAATATCACATGTTCTCACTAATTAAATGGAGCTAACAGATGGGTACACACAGGCACAAAATAATAAAAAGGCTGTAAGAAACTAAGAAGAGGAGAGGGTAGGATAAAAACTTCCCTATTGGGTACAAAGAACATTATTCTGATACCAAAAGCCCTGACTTATACAAGCTATCTATGTAACAAAAACACTTGTACCTACTTAAATAATACTTGGAAATTAATAAAACCAAACACACACACACACAAACATAGGACAGAATGACAGGCAAAAAAAATAAAGAAATCTATTGTGATAAAGAAGGATAAATGTAAAGGAATTATACGACTTCACTCCAGTACTTATTATAAAGTTACAGTAATCAAGACAGCAAGCAATAAGCCTAAAGACAGCAGGATCAACAGGACAAAATACAGATTCCAGAAACAGACGCTCACATCTCTGTCAAATGACTTTTGAAAAGGGGGGAAAAGCAGTTTAGTGGCATAATCTTTTCTGCTATAGAATAGTGCTAAGATAGTTGATATAAAGATGCAAAAAACCAAAAAGGGAACTGAGATCCATACTTAACATCATATAAAAAATCAACTTGAAATGGAATATAGACCCAAACTTAACATTAAAACTATAATGCATCTAGAATAAAACAGAAGGAAATCTTTGTGCTTTTAGGCTAAGCAAAGACTTCTTAAACACTATGCCAAAAAGAAAATGCATATATAGAACAAACTGAAACATCAGACCTCATCAATATTAGGAATCTATGCACCTCAAAAGGTATTGTAAAGTGCATGAAAAGACAAGCCATAGCCTATGATAAAATACTTACGAATTACATATCTGATTGTCAGGTCTCTTGAGTTCAGTCTGCTTTGCCCTGCCAGCCTAGTGCTTGTGTCAGGTCAGCCTAGGGAGTGTGTGTGGCTTGTGGCTCCAGCCACAGGGGTCAGCAGCCTGTGACTGTTGGGTATGTGAGCTCGTCCTGCTCTGCTGAGGCCTGAGGACCTGGTGCCAGCAGCGGCCTAGGAAGCGTGTGCTTCCCACACCACTGCTGCAGGGAGCTGTGGGCCCAGAACTGGCGGATTTGCAGCCTGCGGGTGGGGGTGTGTACCTTGGTTTTGATCCTAAACCCTGCCTGTAGTCGGGGGAGGAGCAGTAGGAGCTCAAGAAATCTTTGGAGGAGGGAAGATAGGAGGATGGAAGGTAGTGGGAAAGGTGCTGGAGGAATGATCTGTACAGGGAGGGGTGACAAAGAAGGGAGAAAACAGTCTGAAGATAAAGGATTTCAGCCCATCTGCCTTTTTTTTTTTTTTTACAGAAAATTATTTAAGTTCTTTTAAGACATTCAAATTAAAGGTCCTATTTCCTAATTTGTGCTGAGGTTGAAGGAGACACCCCTAGGGTATCTCTGTTGAGGGGGATGAAAGGGCTAACTCTCATGTCTTAGATGTCTTTACCTTACCTGGGTGAAAAAAAGGCATCCTTTGTTTCCCAAAACTCAGGATTAAAAAATGAAGAAAGACTGACAAAGGTCAGGTGTCCTTATTTTTTCTGAGAACTTAAAGTCCCCTTTAAAAGCGTAGAAAAGGGCGGCACCTGTGACTCAGTGAGTAGGGCGCTGGCCCCATATATCCAGGGTGGTGGGTTCGAACCTGGCCCTGGCCAAACTGTAACAAAAGATATCCGGGTGTTGTGGCGGGCGCCTGTGGTCCCAGCTACTCGGGAGGCTGAGGCAAGAGAATCACCTACGCCCGGGAGTTGGAGGTTGCTGTGAGCTGTGACGCCACAGCGCTCTACCGAGGGCGATTAAGTGAGACTCTGTCTCTAAAAAAAAGGAAAGAAAAGGGTCTAGGGTCGGGCTTGAAACAAAAAACAAAAAATGAAACAATTTCAGGTCCTGGACCCCAGAAGGGAGCACAGCCTAGGCCCAAACCCTCTAGGTAGGCAGGAACAAAGGAACCCAAACAAAAAAGAGGAAAGAAAGGGGAAGTGAGGACGGAGGCAGGGAGCCAAAGAGAGTTTGCTTGAAGCTATCTGGAGGCCTTGCTCACATTTAAAAGGTAGTTAGGACAAACTCTCCTAGGACTCTCCAACAGTCTGGCCAGAGTGGGGTCTGGGCACAACCAGACTAGGTTCTAAGAAAACTGGGGTGACTACGGAAGCCTGCAGCCAGGTTTCAGCACCATATAAAAGGTGTGAATGGTGGCACCCAGAGATGAGGCCACAGACAAGTTCAGGCCAGGTTTAGTGAAAGGGGAGGGTGACCTGCCTGTGCAGTGCAAAGAAGCATCTGCACTGGGGGCAGTTAGAGACCACTTTTATGTGGGGCCCTGAGGGTGGGCACATCCACAGGTTATCTGTCAGGGTCCTTTAATGAGAACTGCTGGGGTGTGGGGCTAACCAGATCCTTTGTGTCTTTGTCTTAGGAAAAGAGGAGGAGGAAGAGGGGAAGGGATTGTGTATGGCTCCCTTATGCCCTTCAACACCAATAAAGGACTTTTATCCAGATTATATAAAAAACCGTTAAAATTCAATGAAGGAGACAAGCAACATAATAAAAACTCGTCACAAGATTGGAAAAGACACTTCACTCTAAAAGATAAATGGCAAACAAACACACAGTAAGATGTGCCACACAAATTTAAATCACAATGAATTACCACTACACACTTACTAAAATGGCTGAAATGGAGAAGCTGACTGTACCCAAGTGTTGGTGAGAATGTGAAGCAACTGGAATTTCATACATTGCCTGATAAGCATGTATAAGTAGTATAGTCGTTTTGAAAAATATATTTTTATATTTAAAAAAGTTAAACTTTTTTTTTTGTCTCAGCGCCCGTATCACAGTTGTTACAGCACCAGCCAGATACACCAAGGCTGATGGGTTTGAATCCCACCCCAGCCAGCTAAACAATAATGACAACTACAACAAAAAATAGTCGAGTGTAGTGGCAGGTGCCTGTAGTCCCAGCTACCTGGGAGGCTGACGCAAGAGAATCACTTAAGCCCAAGAGTTGAAGTGAGCTGTGATGCCATGCCATAGCACTCTACCAAGGGCGGCAAAGTAAGACTCTGTTTCAAAAAATTAAACACACACCTACCAAATGATAATAGCCTTTCCATTCTACATCCTTTACAGTACAGAAACAAATGCATATGTCCATTTAAATAGACTTGTACATTAATATTCAAAGCATTCCTATTTGAAATAACTCCAAAATGGAACCAGCATAAGTGCTCATCAACAGGTAAATGGATAAACAAACTGCAATACAACCACATAACGTTAATAGGCATTAGCAATAAAAATGAATGAACTGCTGAAACATAAAACATGAAGGAATTTCCAAATAATTAGGACCCAGGCCAAAAATACCATATGATTCCATTTACATAAAATTCCAGAAAACAAATTAATCTATAATGTCAGGAAATAGACCAGTGGTTGTTTGGGGAGTGAAAGGTCACAGGCAGGAGAAAAGGAGCAAGGGAGGGGGTAAATTTTGGGGTAATGGATGCATTCAACATCATGATTGTGGTGAAGGCTTCACAAGCATATACAAATGCCAAAATTGATCAAGCTGTACACTGTAAATAAGTGCAGTTATTTCAGACCAGTAATAAATAAAGATTTTTTTAAAGTACAGCGGAGGGTACATATGCCTGCATTTTTTTTTTCTTTTGAGAAAGAGTCTCACAATGTCACCCTCAGTAGAATACTATGGGGTCACAGCTCACAGCAACCTCAAACTCTTGGGCTTAAGTGATTCTCTTGCTTCAGCCTCCCAAGTAGCTGGGACTACAGGCGCCCACAATGCCAGGCTATTTTTTTTGTTACAGTTGTTTAGCTGTTGTTTTAGCTGGCCCAGGCTGGGTTTGAACTCGCCACCTTTGGTGTATGTGGCTGGCACCATAACCACTGTACTACAGGTGCCAAACAAAGACTGCATTTTAATGTAGCATAGAGATGACCACAGAAACACAATATTATGATTGTTAACACTGTATAAACAGAATGAAAAGAGAAATCTTTGAGGAAGAACTCCTGCTAACATAGAGGTAGGAATAATTAATCATTACCCAGGCAAGTAAAATTATTAACTGATTAAAACTTTGAATTAGTTCTCTTCTCCTCTTGTTCTCTTCTCTTCTTTCTCCCTGTCCCTTCTCTCTCTCTCCCCTCCTTCTCTCTCTCCTCTCTTCCCCCGTCTCTCTCTCTCCCTCCTTCTCTCTCTCCTCTCTTCCCCCGTTTCTCTCTTTCTCTCCCCTCCTCCTTAAGGCTGCTCTGCAGCTTCCCCCACCAATAAAGACCTTTCGTACAAAAAAAAAAAACCAAAAAAACCTTTGAATTATATTCACTCAAAACTCCTGAGGCCATTAGAGAATTTCAATATATTGACCATATACATTTTTTAAGATTTTAGTTATTTTATACACCTCCTATCAAATCAGCCTTTTCTATTAATTGCATAGATAATTATTTCTCCTATTTTATCAAGAGATTCATGTGGAAAAAAATAAGAGGTAGAAATTAGTTGCCTCAAAAATGGTTTTTGAGAAATGTTTCCTCTAAAAATCACTATTGAAATTGTCTTAAACATAAAATATGAAAAACACATGAGCTAAATATCAACTTAATAAAGTCATATTTTAATGTGTAATCAGAGAACATCTAGAATTTATTTCATGAATGTACAAATTTCTCATCCTTTGTGCTTTGGTTTTTAAGTACTATGTATAAGACACTATTCTATCCACTACTCCTACCAGTATAATAAATGCTATATAATAGTATTTGCTATGATTTTAGATGTTAATGTCACAGAAGAGAATTTTAACTTCAAAAGTGATACTTGCAAAATGGAACAGTACTACTATACTTCTACAATTGCTATTGTAATCATATTTATTAAGAAATTTAGTTTGCATTTACTCATAAAAATCTGCAGCCAAAACAAGATACATTCAACTCCTTTAAAACTGCAGTCTCTTATTTAACAAAATAGAAATATTTAATGATTATAATATTTAACAAAATAGAAATATTTAATGATTATAATTAAGTTGCTAAAATGAGAATAATTTGAGGGAACAATACTTTTATTTTGTTGGAAACAGAGTCCACCTTAGAACTAAAATGAAAATACTTTGTATTTTTGATGAGAGAATGCAATTTCTAATTCCAGTTGAATGATATTTTGTACCTTATTGATGTTTGGCTCCTCCATCATTGTATTTTTGATAGTTTCACTGTTGTCCTCTAATGACTTCATCAAGAAAGAATAACCACATGACAAAGAATAAAGATGAGATATAACATGCAAAATATTGGGAATATATTTTTAAATTATATTTTTTAACTGAATTTACTAGAAAAGAACTATGGACTGAGCTAGTATTCTTAAATTTCATAAACCTTAAAAGCAGCATGTGTAAGGAGACATAGTGAGGGAATAGGGAAAACTTAATTCTTCAAAACTCATTAATCATACAAATAGTATTCTTTCTCCTAAGAAATTTCTAATTAACTTATTTTGAGAAGTTGACATTAAATACAAAATTGAGACTGAAGTATTTCGTATTAAAAAATTCAGATATACTCGTACCAGAGTACTATCAAACGAAAATTAAAATATTAGTGTTCTCTTACACACCACTGTGTCTTTTATCTGAAGTTATCTACCCTTCAGGAAAACTTCCTGGTTAAAAAGTTTCAATTTCACCCATGTAATCCTAGCACTCTGGGACACCAAGGCAGGTGGACTGCCTGAGCTCACAGGTTCGAGACCAGCCTAAGCCAGAGCGACACATTATCTCTAAAAATAGCTGGGCGTTGTGGCAGGTGCCTGTAGGACCAGCTACTTAGGAGGCTGAGAAAAAGAGAATCGCTTGAGTCTAAGAGTTTGAGGTTGCTGTGAGCTATGATGCCACAGCACTCTGCCGAGGGTAAGATTTGCCTTGAAAAGAAAAAAAAGAAAAAAAGAAAGTTCCAATTTCTACATTTCTAAACCTTTTTCTACTGACTTAGTCAGACACAGTCAGTACATTATTTGGGAGCACACATCCTTCTTAAGAGGGAATAGTGGCACTTGTCAAAGAAGAGTTGTTTTAATATCTTAGTATAGAAAAAGGAATTATGAAAAAAAGTCAGCAGCTATCAAATCCTCACTTTACATTAGACTATTTATAATCATCTGTTCTTAATTTTCAAATAACTACAGATAACAAAGACATTCTATTTTAAAATGCATACATCAGTAAACTAGACTTATACAGGAACAGGAAAGATCCGAGAATACAGAAGGATTTTAAGGTCAGATGAAGAAACTGTAAAATTTTATTTTCAAACACACAGAGGAATAAAGAAAAGGCTCAGTCTGAAAATATTCTCTATCAATCCCATACGAAATATAGGACTTACATATATACCTATCTCCTAATCATTTGGAAAGTCAGTGACCTGGTCTCAAATAATATCATTTTATAAAAATGAGAGATGAAAGGTAATTTTGTTAATACCAAAAGAGGCTAGTCAACTTTCTAGTAAAGATTAATTATACACCAACTCCATAAACTTAAGATTCTATTTAATTCCAACCAATTTGTTTCATTATAAAATTTTTCTTGTCATATTTCGTTTATCAAAAATTCACCTTTTTAAGATTATCACCAGCAAGAACAAAACAAAGGAAGAACAGATTTCTAATAACTACTGTCAATTCCACCAGGGTTTAAAAAAGTTGAACCTATTGATCAAAACAATGCAAAGGAGGGGTATTACAGTCATTTTGCAGGTAAAGAAACTAAAACTCAAGAGAAAATATTTAGCTTATTGAGAGTTACAAATCTGTTAGTCCAACACTTACATGGATGCTTTGGATTAGAATAATTACAATAAAAATTTAAAAATTTTCTTTAGATATCATAAAACAAAATAGAGAAATCTTTAAATTCATAGTTGTATTCATTATCTGCTATCTTTATATACTTAATTATGCCATTTAATTTCCTTAATAATTCAATTCCTGAATGACTAGACAATCTGTCTAGTAGTTTTCTTTTTTGAGACAGAACCTCAAAGCTGTCACCCTGGATAGAGTGCCGTGACGTCACAGCGCACAGCAACCTCCAGTTCCTGGGCTCAGGCGAGTCTCCTGCCTCCGCCTCCCAAGTAGCTGGGACTACAGGCGCCCGTCACAACGCCCAGCCATTTTTTTGGTTGCAGCCGTCATTGTTGGTTGGTGGACCCGGGCTGGATTCGAACCCGCTACCTCAGGTGTACGTGGCTGGTGCCTTAGCCCGTTGAGCCACAGGCATCGAGCCAGTAGTTTTGTTTTGTTCTCAGAACTATTTCCTTTCCCAAACAGACTAAATAGACGTATAAAAACAAGTTTTTACTTGAAATTATTCTTTTACATTTGCATATCAGGTATACCAGAGAAAAGTCAAAGACTTAATAAGCAAAGTAAAAGTAAAAATAACTAAGAGTAAATTATAAATGTCTTACCACAAAAAATAAGTGAGGTGATGGTTATGTTAACCAGTTTGATTTAAGCATTCCACATTTGTATATCAAATCATCACAGTTACGATTTAATAAAAGATCAAATTAAAAACAAAAGTAAAGCAATGGTGCTTCATATATTACATCAGAGTGCTTTAATTTATAATAAATTCTTTCGGGCAAAGATATATTTAAAATAAAATAGCAGATATTAACCGGTAAACATAACCTAATTAGTCTTAGACTCTTCTCTTAACATATTCATTATCGGCCGGCGCCTGTGGCTCAACGGGCTAAGGCGCCAGCCACGTACACCTGAGCTGGCGGGTTCGAATCCAGCCCCCGGGCCTGCCAAACAACAATGACGGCTGCAACCAAAAAAAAAATGGCCGGGCGTTGTGGCGGGCGCCTGTAGTCCCAGCTACTTGGGAGGCGGAGGCAGGAGACTCGCTTGAGCCCAGGAATTGGAGGTTGCTGTGAGCTGCAATGCCACAGCACTCTATCCAGGGTGACAGCT
>CAUYON010212973.1:0-19577 GCA_963573935.1 Arctocebus calabarensis
GGAAGGTACCTGGGTAGCACTTTAAAAATTACTACAGGCAGCTTCGGCACCTGTAGCTCAGTAGGAGGGCACCAGCCACGTACACTGGAGCTGGCGGGTTCAAATCCAGCCCGGGCCTGCCAAACAACAATGACAACTACAACCAAAAAATAGCCGGGCATTGTGGCGGGCGCCTGTAGTCCCAGCTACTTAGGAGGCTGAGGCAAGAGAATCTCTTAAGGCCAAGAGTTTGAGGTTGCTGTGAGCTGTGACACCATCGCACTGTACCCAGGACAACATAGTGAGACTCTGTCTCAAAAAAAACCCAAAATTACTCCAGGCAGCCCATAATGAGCCGTGTCTAAATGCCCACTGGCGGGAGCATAGGTCATAACTTTGTCCTCAGCCTGAGACTATAAAAGACTTTTATTCAAAATGTTGAATTCATTCATTTCTTCACTATCTCCAAGGTCCCTGGGAGGTAAGCCCTGTAGGAATTTGACTTTAAGAAATATTTTGTGGGCTGGGTGCAGTGGCTTATGCCTGTAATCCTAGCTCTCTGGGAGGCTAAGGTGGGTGGATTGCTTGAGCTCAGGAGTTCAAGACTAGCCAGAGCAAGAGCGAGACCCCCATCTCTACTAAAAATGGAAAAAACTAACCTGGCAAGTGGTACTTAGGAGACTAAAGCAAGAGGATCACTTGAGCCCAAGTGTTGGAGGTTGCTGTGAGCTACAATGAGGCCACAGCACTCAATCAAGGACAACTGAATGAGACTCTGTGTCAAAAAAAAATGAAAATAAAAGTGTTTTTGTGGCCATTCTCCCTTCTGGCTGGCAAGAGAATCTGAATTTTGTTTAGGTACACCTAACTAAAATCTGTCCTTCTCGCCCTTTGCCAGTAGGTGACTGTGTAGACAGTTACAGCCGAGGACATAGGAGAAGTCTGAGGCCAGGCTTCCGGGAAAGCTATTGCTTTCTGTTGAACAAGGACAGATTCACTCTTTGGGTTTGCCCCTTCTCTTTCTTCTTCTCCCTGCTGAGAAGTTGGATGGAGGAAGAGCAGTCATAGCACCACCACAAGGCAATCACGAAGATGACCACTGTATCCTAAGAAAAGCAAACCAGAAGGCTGGGAGGACGTCCATGGCTCTATGAATTGCTTGTCTCTGGACTTCCTTTAAAGTAAGAAAAATGAACCCCAGTTGATGACGTCGCCGTAGTTTGGTTCCTATTTCATCCAAACACATGTAGTGCCTAAATGACACAGTCACTACACTTTGTGAACAGTAGTACACAAATGGGGTTCATTGTTTAACGTTTTAGACCCTTTTAGTAACCTAAATTTTAGGTAAGGCATTTATTGTAATAGTCTCTAAAGACGCTTTATATGAGACTTCAACTCAAGGAATAATTGCTGACATTATGATGAAATGACATTAAAACCTCTGGCTTCCTGCTGTTACGCTCACAAGCAATGGAAGGTGTGAGAATATTCATGGTTCTTCTTGAACATTTTTTATTCTATGTGAATGAACTCTATGTGAATAAACTCAAAAAGCTTCAGTTAAAAAAATAGTTCGTTTGGCTCAGAAGGCAAGTTTTATATCCTCCAAACTTTTCTGGCAACAAGTACCGTCATGTGCAGTGTGACAACGTGGCAGTCAGTGATGGACCACAGATAGGACCCTGGTCTCATAAGACCATAATGGAGCTAAAGAAATTCCTGTAACCTACTGAGGTTTTAGCCTTGTAATATCACAGTGCAACACGTTAACTTTTCTATGTTTACATACACAAACACTTAGGATTATTTTATATTGGGTTACAGTATTTTTTTTCTTGAGACAGAGTCTCACTATGTTATGTCGCCCTCGGTAAAGTGCTGTGGCATCACAGCTCACAGCAAACTCCAACTCTTAGGCTGAAGTGATTCTCTTGCCTCAGCCTCCCAAGTGGCTGGGACTACAGGCACTTGCCACAATACCTGGCTATTTTTTAGTTGTCATTGTTGTTTGGCAGGCCCAGGCTGGATTCGAACCTGCCAGCTCTGGTGTATGTGGCTGGTGCCCTAGCTGCTTGAGCTACAGATGCCGAGCCTGGTTACAGTATTGAGAACAGTAACATGCTATAAGGTTTATAGTCTGGGGGCAAAGGGAGACCATATAGCATAGGTATGTCACAGGTTAGCCTTGGTTTGTGGCTTATTTTGAAGTCTTTGGCTTTTCTCCTTCCACTTTAGTAACTACACATTAAGACATGGTATATGGGACAATGGTGGGAAGAGGAGGCTGGTGTGAGCACCCATATATGTATGTATGCATGTGTAGGCTAATAGTGGGAAGAGGAGGCTGGTGTGTGCAACTGTGTATACATGTGTCAGCTACACGGTGCTTGCAAATGGCAATTCGTTACATTGCACATTACTGTTTGACTCAGCCTTTGTAAAATGAGTAGTACATTTTGCTTTTAACTTAAAAGGGTTCTAGAAAATACTATTTATTTTTAAAAGGAGTAGTGAACAGAACATCTGTGTACCGAGCATCACCAGCATATTCCCATGATAGTAAGTATTCAGAATATGCTGCTGAATTGAATTGAAAACCCACTAAGTGAAAAGAAGACCTGAGTAATTTATAGACGGCTGGACTGTGCAACTCACCGTTTATGAGCTGAAGAGGTTGTTTGAAACCCTGGAGATCTGTGATGATTCCTTGGTCCTGGCATCTCTCGGGTGGGTGACCAAGTGAATATGAGGCGTGATCGGCACACAGCAAGCGTGCAGCCACTCTGCACTTGGCTCTTTCCCTCTGAGTGCAGGTTTGAAAATCCTTCTCAGCACAACTTCCCCTGATGGCTACAACCAATTGCTGAAACTGTCATGTGAGGCGAAGCCTTAAATCAGCTGGGCGAGACCCAGAGACTTGGGACACAGGACACTTACTTCTGTAATGTGGCTCTACCAATATTATTCGTCATCTTTTTTTATCTCTAAAGTGTGGGTAAAAGCTTCAAGAAAGGCTTTAAAGACAAAGTTCAACAAATTTATTTATTTGTTCAACAAATGTTTATGGAATGTCAGCTGTGTGCTAGATAGTATAAGGATCCGGGGGCTACCATGTTGGGTCAAAATTGATCCAATTCCTTGTCATTTTTAGTCTAATGAGAGACATCAATCAAGAAATCACATAAATAGGGCAGTGCCCATAGCTCAATGTGTAGGGCACCGGCCACATACACCCAGGCTGGTGGATTTGAACCTGGCCCGGGCCAATTAAAGAACAATGACAACTGCAACAAAAAAATGCTAGGTATTGTGGTAGGTGCCTCCAGTCACAGCTACTTGGGAGGTGGAGACAAGAGAATCACTTAAGCCCAAGAGTTTGAGGTTGCTGTTAGCTGTGATGTCATAGCACTCTATAGAGGGCGAGGGTGACATGGTGAAACTCTGTCTCAAAGAAAGAAAAGAAAGAGAAAGAAAAAAGAAATCACATAAATAAAAGTATAATTGCAAAACAAGTTTGCCAGCATTAAAACTATATCATCTGTTGAATGCAATTTATACCATAGACACACAAGTCAAAAAATATGAGAGTTATGTTTAAAGAACAAACACATTGAAGATTATTAGGAACAGAGAGTAAGGGAAGTTTTGGAACTATTTATTTATTTATTTTTTTGATACAGAGTCTCACTGTGTTGCCCTGGTAGAGTGCCATGGCATTACAGCTCACAGCAACCTCAAACTCTTGGGCTTAAGCGATTCTCTTGCCTCAGCCTCCCAAGTATCTGGGGCTGCAGGTGCCCAGCTATTTTTTGGTTATAGTTGTTATTGTTTGGCAGGCCTGGGCTGGATTTGAACCCACCAGCTCTGGTATATGTGGCTGGCACTTTAGCTGCTTGAGGTGCCAGCCACATATGACATGCTAAAATGTCTTACTTTTTATTTGCTTTTTTAAAAAGGTAGAACAAAAGAAAGGCTAGGAAAAGTTGCTCAAGAAGAGAGAGCGTGCATTGCTGGGAAAGAGCTGGTCTAGGGGATCTGAGAAAGGACCGCAATGAAGGCTATTGGTGCTGGGCCCAGGGACTTCTCGGGAGCTCATCCATCCGCACCAGTGGTGCTGCCTTCTTTCAGGAATGTCTCTGCTGCCTGTATCAGCGGTCCCTGTCAACTGTCTTCCCTTGGGGTCCATGAGGACTTCATTTCTCCAGCATCCTCCTCCCAGATTACCTGTGAGCACGTCCTACTGTCCTCCCCCACTGCTTCACTCCTCAGAACAGGTAACACCCCAGCATACCCACGCGCCCAAGGAGAGGGAGAGCACCAAGGGGTCCTGCCCTGGCCCCCCAGGAGCGTGAAGGAGTATCTCTCTCCTGTCCTTGGGGTGTGGGTGTGAATGAATCCGCCTGGCGCTGTAGGAGCTGCCTGCTTCCCTCTCGGCCCTTTGAGGTGGACCGATAGTTACTGATAATTCTCTTACAACAATTAAAACTAAGAATATAAGAAAGGAAATGAAAATTATTCAAAGGAAGCCTTAGATAACACATTTACCTTCTTTTTTCAATGAAGGGCCCCGTTATGATCCCACAATTTATTGAAATATGTGTACGTCTAGCGTGGCTTTAGTTCATGAGGATACAGAGATCGTAATGCATAAATATTTACTCACCAAAGTAATGGAGTAATTTCTTGAAACAATTTCCTGAAGAGCAAGGACAAAATGTTTATGAGCCTAACCACTTCTTGATTATCATCATATGCTTGTTAAACAGTATTTCATTTGGCATTAAATATATCTAGGTATAAAATAGCCATGAAACAAATTAAACTTCATCTGAATGTGTACCAAAACTGTAGAAGAGGAAGGTAAAGTGGGTGCTTATATAGCTCCCTAGGGTACCAGAGGATACCAAATTGAGGTGATGAATGGGTGAAATCATTTATTGTAGTAGAAATGTGTGGGGGGTAGTAAAATAAAAACTTTTTTTTTTGAGACAGAGTCTTACCATATCGCCCTTGGTAGAGTGCTGTGGCATCACAGCTCACAGCAACCTCCAACTCCTGGGTTTAAGGGATTCTTCTGCCTCAGCCTCCTGAGTAGCTGGGACTACAGGCACCTGCCACAATGCCCGGCCAATTTTTTGTTGCAGTTGTCATTGTTATCCAGCTGGCCCAGGCCGGGTTCAAACCTGCCACCCTTGGTGCATGCACCTGGCACCGTAACCACTGTGCTACGGGCGCCGACCCAAAATAACAACTCTTAGGCAAAGGCAGATTAACTAAATATCAGTTCTGCTAATACTAGCTATGTGACTTTGGGCAAATTACTTAAGCACGCTATTTCAGGTTTCCTCATCTGTACAATGGATCCTCCACAGAGGATCTTGGGCAGATGAACAGCAATACTGTGTGCCTGGTACTAGAACCTGGCACATAGCAAGTTTGCAATGAATATTAGTTATTACTGTCGTTGTGTTTAGTAAATGTTTAAATGGTGTTTGCTATGTAGGCACTCTTCTATTCACTTTACAAAGATAATTATTTATGTGCTTGGCACTATGTTAAGCCCTCTGCAGATATTAACTCTTTTAGTCCTCATAACAATCTTGTGGGTTGCATATTATCATCATCATCATCAATTTCACTTCACAGGCAAGAAAATGGAAGCCCAGAGATTGAGTTACTTGTTTAACAATCAGTAAGAGAGCTGGGGTTCAAATTCAGACACTCTCCTTCCCAAGGCAGTGCTCTTAACCTCACGCCACGTGAAAGAACCATTGACATCATCACCAGCACCTCCACCATCATCATCATCACGAGCCATAAATTGAAGATATTGGGGAAGGCGTTAATGTATGGAGTGTTGTCTGTATGATATATATTTTCATAGAATGTGTGCATTACCCTTAAAAGCTGAATTATAAAAAAGTAGATATGGAATCATTTTAGAAAGTTTGAAAAGATGAATAGGACCAAAAATCTGTAAGGAAATTTAGAGCTCATTGAAAATTCCCTGTCTTCTTAAAAGACTGTTATAAAACTCACTTCTTTAATAAGTCTTGTTGCCTCTCAATTTAGTAGAGTGACCTGATGTGAAAGCACTTTGTAGCTATTTATAAGCCAACACAATCTTTTAGAAATGTCAGTTACAATCATCTGGGACAGCATTCATTTGTGCGTATTATAAATGGACATATATGCCCACACAGCCTTAGTACATTTCTTTCTTTTTTTTCTTTGAGACAGTCTCACTCTGGTCACCCTGGGTAGAGTGCCATGACATCTTAGGTCACAGCAACCTCAAACTCTTGGGTTCAAGTGTTTCTCTTGCCTCAGTTTCCCAATTAGCTAGAAAGGAGACCACAACAATGCCTGGCTAATTTGTTCTATTTTTAGTAGAGGCAGGGGTCTCACTCTTGCTCAGGTTGTTTTCTAACTCCTGAGCTCAAGCAGTTCACCCTCCTTGGCCTCCCAGAGCACTAGGATTATAGACGTGAACCACCACACCAGGCCCTTGTAACATTTCTTAAGAAACATATTTTGGCTGGGCGAGGTGGCTGACACCTGTATTCCTGGTACTCTGGGAGGCTGAGGTGAGTGGACTGCTTGAGCTCACGAGGTGGAGACAAGCCCTGAGCAAGAGTGAGATCCCGTCTCTAAAAAATAATAACTGAATGTTGTGGCAGGTGCCTGCAGTCCCAGCTACTCAGAAGGCTGAGGCAAGAGGGTTGCTTGAGCCCAAGAGTTCAAGGTTGCTATAAAGCTATGATGCCAGGGCATTCTCGTGAGGGTGACAAAGTAATATTTTGTCTCAATAAAAAAAAGAGGAAGAGAGATATTCTGTCCATGTTGGTTACCACTGCGGAAGTTGAACTGCTGCTCTGACAGGGACTAATCTCCCTCAAATCCTTTTTTGCTGAGGCCAAATGATAACTCAAAGAACACATAATATGTACATAAAATTTGACCAGAAGGTGGCAATAAAACATAGATATTTTGAAAAAGTTTTAAGCACAAGTTTAAGAACTAACTTAGGGTTTGTTTTTATTATTATTATTATTATTGAGACAGTCTCACTTTGTTGCCCTCAGTAGAGTATGGTACCGTCATAGATGACAGCAACCTCTAACTCCCGGGCTTAAGTGATTCTCTTGCCTCAGCCTCCAGAGTAGCTGGGACTACAGGTGACCATCACAATGTCCGGCTATTTTTTGGTTGCAGTTGTCATTGTTGTTTAGCAGGCCCGGGCCGGGCTCAAACCCACCAGCATTGGTGTATGTGGCTGGCACCCTACTCACTGAGCTACAGGTGCCAAGCCATAACTTAGGGCATTATTAATATATTATATCTGACCAAAATATTGTCTAGAGGTTCTGATGGCTCACATTCTGGTCCTGAGGGTCTTCATGTGGTGATGGAATTGGAGGCCGTGTGCTAAACTTTGATGAACAATTCCCCACCCCGGGCTTTATCTGGGCTGTCTCTGCCCTGAAGGAGCCCAGGGTCAGACAAGTGGTGGCTGGGATATTGTATGATAAATGTCACTATCAGAAATGCACAAGATGTGCTGTGAACAATGTCACTCATTTGAAGAGTGTGTCCCTACCTTAGGGCATTATGGAAAGATATTAACATGAAATTAACTAAGATTCCGTGTTTAAGTAAACCTTATTCTGTTAATGGATGAATAACTGGGATATTGCAGTTATGTTGTTTTTAACCCTTTGGTGAAGTTTTTCTATGTATCAATTTTACTGCATCTAAGAATGGTTTTTTTGTTTGTTTGTTTGTTTGTTTTTGAGACAGAACCTCAAGCTGTCACCCTGGATAGAGTGCCATGGCATCACAGCTCACAGCAACCTCCAATTCCTGGGCTCAAGCAAGTCTCCTGCCTCCGCCTCCCAAGTAGCAGGGACTACAGGTGCCCACCACAACGCCCAGCCATTTTTGGTTGCAGCCGTCATTGTTGTTTGGTGGGCCCAGGCTGGATTCGAACCCAGGTGTACGTGGCTGGCGCCTTAGCCCGTTAAACCACGGGTGCCAAGCCTAAGAATGGGTTTTTGTTCTGTTTGTTTTTCATGTAAGGAATAGGAAAGAAATACTGAGAGAAACTGATATTGATGTGGTTCCCCTCAACCTCTACGTCAGGTAATCCAAGGAGGAAGATCCTGACAAGGTTCCCTTAATTCTGGGAGCTGTCTGGTAAAGGACAGACCTGGAGTCTGTTAAAGAAAAAATTATTCTGACACTTTTTTTTTTTTGAGACAGAGTCTCACTTTGTCACTCTCAATAGAGTGCTGTGACATCACAGCTCACAGCAACCTCAAACTTTTGGGATCAAGTGATCCTCTGACTTCAGCCTCCCAAGTAGCTGGAACTACAGGTGCCTGCCACAATGCCTGCTAATTTTTAGAGACAGGGTCTTGCTCTTGCTCAGGTGGTCTTGTATTCTGACGCTTTTCACATGGTAAGAAAGACTTTCTTCAGAACTGTGGCAATCAGTGAAGGGGCCAAGACTATTGCAATAGGGGAGAGAAAATGAGTTCAACACTGAACACAAGAATGAGTAGGATTTATAGGTTGGGGGTATTGATAGATGGAAAATTACTGAGAAGAGACCTCAGGGTGGGGGAATTCTTGCTGAGGGCTGGCCAAGGTAATGAGATATCAAGGACAGGGTATGAGGAATTTGATTAGATTCTAAGAGTGACCAAATATTGAGGGATGGAGGAGGGAATTCTTTCAAGATTGATTTAGACGGTTTCTTGTGAAAACTGAGCTAGCAGGTTGAAGAGGCTGCCTAGTTTGGTCATGGTTCAAATGCACCAAGAGCATCAACACCTTAATTTAAAGCAGAGTCTGGCTCTGAATGTTTGCATATGTTTCTATAAATATTTTTTCTAATTTAAGATCATCAGTGAAATTATTTTTATAAATTTGTAAGAACGTAGCAGGAATCTAGGCCTAGAGGAAGGAAAGAGTCACCCGAACACCAGAGACAGAAGAGGAGGGGGCTTTATTTCAGCCAGGGGAGGCACAGCTGAGAAGAGTGACTAAAGTCCGACAATGGCTGTGCTCCCCATCAGCTCTGTCCATGCCCTTTTATGGGATTCACAGGTAGATAGACAAAGGAATTACCATATTGCCCCCCATTGAAGGTGTCAAAGCATGTGCAGGTTTACAGAAGTGGAAGCAAGCATTAGTTAGCTTCAAGGTTCCAGGAGTTCAGCCAGATAGAGCAGTGCCAATTAAGAAAGAAAAACGGTTGCTGTTTTAAAAAGCAAAGAGGACCACTTTGTTCCCCTAAGTTCCACTGACGTTGGGTCTTCTGCTGAGTGCCGGTACCTTATCTCAAGGTTATTCATGGCATAATAACCACAGTTTTTAGCAGGTGAAGAGATTGTTTAACAAACTTTGCATTAACTCTATAATGGTAGATTGACTCTTTGAGTTCTGAACTTTTGATGTATATTCCCAGAAGTCTCTGGCATTGTAAATAACTTTCCAATAACCTGGGCCTCCTCTCTCAAGAACATGTGGTTGGGTACTTCTCCTTAAAAGTGTAATTCTTGGTGGTGCCTGTGGCTCAAAGAGTAGGGCACCAGCCCCATATACCAGATGTGGTGGGTTCAAGCCTGGCCCTGGCCAAAAACTGCCCCCAAAAAGTATAATTCTTATTTTAATCTCTATGCATTGATAAGCAATGTATCTTACCTGTGTTGTGGTTATGTTAGTTATGTTGCTTTGAGGGGGGGAACGTGAAGAACCAAGTGTGTGTAAGGGAGCCTCTTTCAAAAAACAGGCTAAGCCTTAGCTGTTTGGCAGTCCATACCAGAATGACACAATAGCTGGAGGATTAAAATATAATTATATAGTAATTCAGGGCTTTCTATATACCTAATTAAAAAAAAATCTAAGACATGCTGAGTATTTTTAAGTTTTTATGTGTTTTATGTTCAAGTAGGCATATGCTTAAACCCTTTCTGTGTCATTAACCTTGTGGTTAATTTCAATAATGGTTGATGTGAATATGATAATTGAATAATTCATGAATAAATGCACCTGAAGTATGTGAAGAAAAGTGGGATGTGATGTTATATCTGACTGCATGTTAATCAACTTGTGCTCACTCGCCAGATTGGATGGTTACCACATTGTATCACAGGCAGGAAGGTGATACTAACTAAACAATAGACAAAGAAACTTTGAATAGGCTGAGCCTGGTGGCACATGCCTGTAATCCTAGCACTCTGTGTAAAGCCAAGGCTGGCGGATCCCTTGAGCTCAGGAGTTTGAGACCAGTTTGAGCAAAATGAGATTCCATCTCTCCTAAAAATAAAAAAAACTAGATGAGCTTTGTGGTAGGCACCTGTACTCCAGCTACTCAGGAGGCTGAGGCAGGAGCATCATTGGAACCTACGAGTCTGAGGTTGCTATGACCTAGGCTGACTACATGGCACTCTAGCCTGGGGCAACAGAGTGAGACTCTGTCTCACAAAAAAAGAAAAAGGAGCAGCTTTATTAGTCATAGTGGATTGATTGGTGAGACAATTCATTGTTTTGAAAACAGGTAACTGATATAATCATCCTGCCTTTCCTATACGAACCACACTATTGGCTAACCAAACAGTAGATGAAGGAAACTTTCTCTTTATAGACAAATTTCAGGTAATAAATGAAGAAGAATTGTAATATCAACATTTCACAGCCTCTAATACATTAATGGACTAAAATATTGATCATCAGTATCTGAAACCATCAAGAAAAGCAACCAGATATTATGCACCTCTTGATAAAAGCCCCACATAACACTTGTATGTTTGTCCTACCCCCAGATTCCAAACTGAATCTGCTCAGGCCTCTACCAATTTACAGGAGGTCAAATTTTCTCACCTGAGTGGTCACATCTCAGGTTTGATTGTACAATTTGGGGACTTAGAGGTCGTGAGGGGAGTATATAGGTGCATGTGTTCATTCTTCCAGTTTGATTCCTCTCTGAGATTCTTGCCATGACTGAGAGGTTACCCACCCTTTCACCTCTAACCAAGAAAATGAGGCTCCACTCCCAATGCTTGCAGGACTCCCCTGAGGAGCTTTCAAAACCACCCACGTGGGTTTCACTCTAGACTTGTTAAGTTGGGATTTTGGAGATGGGACCAGTACATTTCAAAAGCTACCCACGTATTTCCCATAGGCTGCAGACAGGGTACAGAACTGGTTGGGAAACACAAAAGAGCAGGCAAAAATTATCGTACTGTATATTTGTATAGTAAATTGAATTCTTAAAAACTCAGCTACCTCTCCCATTGCTTCACTGACATTCTGAAGCCCATCTGTGGACCCAGGATAGGAATCTGTCCCTGGGAGGCAGGCACACATGGTTATTAATATGAAAAGCAAAGATTACATAGTGAAGTCATTTGGAAGGAAAATAACATAGGGAAGATCCAACTTCTTAGAACCATGGGGCCACCCCAAATTGGCCCCACTGTGTTGACAACAGAATGGTGAGTTACCTTTTAGGTATAACAGAGATAAAAACAAGCGTGTAATCTGGGCATGTGCAACAGAAAAGGCTTTGACTTCTAACAACACCCAGAACCAAGCCCTTAGAACCAAGAAAACAGGACATGAAAGCCTTTCCAGAAGTGAGGTGTACATTGGCCCAGGGCAAAAATCCACCTCAACATATCTTATTATATAAGTGGAAAAATGTGAAGACCTCCAATCAGATCTTGCCAAGCCAGCACCCCTAAATCCTTTTCTCCAAATCAGGGAGATTTGAGCCTGCTCCTGTGTCCTTGCTGGCTGATTTTCAGGAAAGGTAGCTTTCTTTTCTCAAAAGTGGCTGCCACTTAGTATTGGCTTCTGTGCACAGCAGGCAGCGAGCTCACCTGCTTGTTGATGCTGTGAGATGGAGTCACGCTAGAGCAGGAGCAAGAATCTGGCAACAACGTGCCAGGAGGTTCCAGACAGGTTGGTAGGCAGTGGAAGGCTGTGAGGAGGAGGATGGACTTCAGGAAGTGCAAGCTGCAAGGTGAGTTAGACTTCAAGGTGTGCCATGGCAGAGGCCAGGGACCTCGGACCTGAAGGTGTAGATCAGTTGGGTGAGAGGACCGCCACTGAGAAAGGTCCAACATCCATTGCCTGGAAAGCGGATGGACCTCAAAGGCTTCTTTGCAAAACCACAGGCATCAATGGGCAATTCACGAAGCTCTTGCACACAAGGGACATGAGCTGAAAAGAAACAGTTTCTCTCTTATAGGCGTAGACATTGGTGCCGTGGAGATTTGCTTTCTGAACTAGGAAGAAAGTCTGTCAAGATCCTAACATTGGGGCGGTGCCTGTGGCTCAAAGGAGTAGGGCGCCGATCCCATATACTGGAGGTGTGGGTTCAAACCCAGGCCTGGTCAAAAAACTGCAAAAAAAAAAAAAATAATAATAATAATAAAATAAATAAAAAGAACCTAACATTACTGAGTGCCAACTATGGGCCACATTCTTTCACACACTTGTTAGGTGACTTTCTTGCTCTAAGCTGGGACCTGTCAGTCTGAAGTAAGTCATCCATTCATCTTAAATAGGGTTGGCTTCTCCCTTTGAATGTTCTGGTTTCTACTCTTCCCAAATAGGGAATTAACTGGGACCTGAAGGATGTTTTTAAATGTATCTGGGATTTTGTTTTTTTTTTTTTTTTTGAGACAGAGCCTCAAGCTGTCACCCTGGATAGAGTGCTATGGCATCACAGCTCACAGCAACCTCCAATTCCTGGGCTCAAGAGAGTGAGTCTCTTGCCTCCGCCTCCCAAGTAGCTGGGACTACAGGCGCCCGCCACACGGTCGGCCATTTTTTGGTTGCAGCCGTCGTTGTTTGGTGGGCCCGGGCTGGATTTGAACCCGCCAGCTCAGGTGTACGTGGCTGGCACCTTAGCCTGTTGAGCCACAGGCGCCGAGCCTGGGAGTTTGTTTTTATTCAGGTAGGGTGAGAAAAATAAATCAGGAGACTGCCATTGAAAGCTCCCAAGCTTGGGGGGCAAGCCACAGCACTCAGGGCCAGAGAGGAAAGAACCAGGGTGGGTGAGCAGGCAGAAGGAGGGAGGAAAATCCTCTGCAAAACCTTTATTATGGTTTCCAGGGAAGGAATGGGAGGGGAGGGGAGGGTGAGCGCCTGGGCGGGCTGGGATTGAATACTTTGAGTAATTTCAGCAGGCTCTGGGCTACAGGGTCTCCAGTCATCCTATACCTGGGCCTGGGGTGACTGAGAACAGGAAGAGTGTCTCTCCAGCTGCTGGAGCCTGGTAAGAAGAGGCTGATGGGGGCATGGCCTGGGATTTGTTTGGTTTGCATGTCAAAGGCTTGCTGTAGGCCCTGGAGAGAGGCAGTCTCTTTTCAGGTCTGCAAGGGCTCAAGATATCAAAGCATCATAAAATACAGAAAAGTTTTTAAAAACATGATTAAAACAAAGAACCTTGCTTCTAGCTTGCAAAATACTGTTTATTTCAACTAACCATATACCTCATAAAATGGGAAAGCATTGAACAAGAAAGATTATCTGATTCAATCCAATAATTGTAGGCAACATTTAATTAGTTTGTTCCATGAGCCACCTCCTGAGCCAAGCACTTTAAATGCGTAATTGTATTTAATCCGCAAATTTGTATGTTGACTCTACAAAGTAAAAGTGATTAGATAAATCTGTATGTGTGATAAAATACCACAGGGCCTTCACCCCCACCCCCACCAAAAAAAAGAGCACATGAAAAAACTGGTGAACCGTTGATCAAGAACTGCAATCTGGTTCATTGTTTTACGCCAATCAAGTTCCTGGTTTTTGATAATGAACAGTAGTTATGGAATATGTCCATAACTAATTTGGTAAGTCTGGTGAGGGGTACATGGGACCTCACTGCATTATATTTGCAACTTATGAATCTACGATTATTTCCAAATAAAAAGTTAAACATACGTTGAGGACAGCACTGTTGTCCCTATTTTGCCCATGAAGAAACAGAGGCTTAAAGAGGTTAAACCACCTGCCTGAGGTTACTCACCTAGTTTACGTGACAGAATGTGATTCTAACTCAGAGCCAATGTTCTATAAACCACCTTCAACATAAGTTATATTTATTCAACATAATGTTCAAGTAAAATAGTGACTTCTATTACTCGTGGAATGTTTCTAGGTTCCAGCCTGGTCTGAAATATATGTAAATAAGTTGGATTACACTGCAGTGCTTGAAAGTTAAACTGTAGCACACTTAGACCTATAGGAATTGTGATGGGCGTGTATTGAGATGGTGCCAGTCCATTTTCTAGGTTTCTCTCAGCAATGAATTGCAAATGGGCAACAGTTTCTTCTTTACTATTATAAAAAAAGAGATATTAGATTAATAGTCACATAAATGCTGTACTCAATTACCAAAACCATTTTAGATCTGAATCATAAATAATGAACAATGCATTTATTTTATGCAATTCAGTCCTTTCCACCAGCAAGGAAATTGGCAACATATTTCCAGAATTCTAATTCCATTGCAAGTAGAGGAATCAAAGCATCTTCGATGGTATACTTGTTAAAAGCATTTTCACTTCATTTTCTCTTAATTACAGTGGCCGCACATAGTGCTGGATTTATCAGGTACTCACAGCTGATATCAAAGTGTATGAAATGTCAGAAACACAGGCAATCAGAGATCCAGTAATTTTTCTTTCCCATATTACCTGCCTATGGAATTTAATTCATAAAATATGAATCAATGATCTCTACAGTTATATTCACCACTTGTATCAGTTTCCAAATGGTCTCAGATACTTTCACCCTTGGTTATTTCTTTAATTTGGTTTAGCGTGATGTGGTTTTATAGGACTCTTGGTAATTCGGTATCATAGGCATAAATAATCCAGGAGGCCTGCAGTACATTTTAGTGTGACTTGGGGCCATGTTCTGAATGGATTAAGGGGGTAGGAAGGGGTGCTAACGTGTCACGCTCAGTACACATATTTCTCATTTCTTCCCCCTACACTGCCTTTACAGAGCAGGTTTTTCTGGAGATGGTGGTCCAGAGTGGGTAAGGGCTTGTGGATGGTAACGATCTCCAGCTCTACCCTGGCCTGCAGTAACTAGTGAAGTTTGATCTCATCAGCCAGTATGTAAAATGCTAGGTATATTAACTGACATTTTCAAAGAGGAAAAGAGAAAACGGCTAGTCTGAAATCGTTAATAATTTTGATCATCCAAATGAAATTCCATGTAATGAGAACCTTCATTTTTGGTCTTACTATGGCTGATTTCAATTTCATCAGTGTTTCTTTGGGGAGGGGTGGAGACAGAGTCTCATTTCATCATCCTCAGTGGAGTGCTGTGACATCACAGCTCACAGCAACCTCAAACTCTTGGGCTCAAGTGATTCCCTTGCCTGAGTAGCTGGGACTACAGGTGCCTGCTACAATACCCAGCTATTTTTTAGAGATAAGGTCTCACTCTGGCTCAGGCTGGTCTCCAACTCCTGAGCTCAAGCAAACTACCTGCCTCAGCCTCCCAGAGTGCTGGGATTACAGGTGTGAGCCACCATGCCTGGCCTCATCAGTGCTTCTTCGCCACTCCCCCTCCCCCAGCAGTTTTTGGCCGGGGCTGAATTTGAACCCACCATCTCCAGTATATGGGGCTGGCGCCCTACTCCTTTGAGCCACAGTCACCGCCCCTCTTATCAGTGCTTCTTCCCAATGGATCTAGAGTTTGAAAGTACCAAGAGACTTCTTTTTTTTTTTTTTTTTGGCACAGAGTCTCACTATGTCACCCTCGATAGAGTGCCGTGGCATCACAGCTCACAGCTACCTCAAACTCTTGGGCTTAAGCGATTCTCTTGCCTCAGCCTCCCAAGTACCTGGGACTACAGGTGCACGCCACAATGCCCTGCGATTTTTTGTTGCAGTTGTCATTGTTGCTTAGCTGGCCTGGGCCAGGTTCGAACCTGCCAGCCTCAGTGTATGTGGCCAGTGCCATAACCACTGTGCTATGAGCACTGAACCACCAAGAGACTTCTACAGGCAATAAATTCTACTTAAATACTAAGTGTCTTGGGATATATTGTCTATTTTAAAGTTTCAAATATATTCTCAGATACAACACATATTCCCTACCAAAAGAATGGGGTAAATTTGATGAACAAGTACAGTTTCTTTATTGTATTCCGCATAATTTTTTCAAGGGTACAGTAAAAATTCTGTGTAACCAGACACCAGGTAATTCTTCCAGGTCATGATGAATGTAGGGGATGTAACTCATCCCTTCAATAATGGGCTTCAAGCTAGTTACATAGGCCAAGAAACAAGACCTTAACTGGCTTTGTAAAGACAAAAATTGGCAAGTAATATAAATGTAGAACATAAGATATATCCATACAATGAAATACTCTGCTGCAGTCAAAATGGTGATATACTTCTAATCATGTTAATACGAAAAAAAATAGTGTTAACAATGGCTGGATACTTCCTGGAAAGCCCTCGTATGTATATATCGATTATTCAGGGTGCCATTAAAGTCGCCATACATAGGGCAAATGGGAAATTGTAGCTAAATGGAACTTTATTTACAAAATATTGATTACAAAACTACAAAATGTGTACAAAATATTCTCTATATGTTGCCCACCTCTTTGTAAAATCTTTATAAAATAAAAATCTTGTAAATAAAGGTACATTTAGCTAAAATTTGTTAAGTATACAGTAAAGATTCTGTGTAATCAGACAACTGGAAGCAACTTTTGGAGCACAGTGTATTTTAATTCCACATAGATTAATTTTTTTTTTTATTTTGAGAGAGAGTCTCACTTTGCTACCCTTGATAGAATGCATGGAGTCATGATAGGTCACAGCAACCTCCAACTCTTGGGCACATGTAATTTTCTTGCCTTAGTCTCCCAACTAGCTGGGACTACAGGCACCTACCACGATGGCTATTTTTAGAGATGAGGTCTCACTCTTGGTCAGGCTGATCTCGAACTCAATTAGCTCAAGCAATCCACCTGCCTCGGCCTCCAAGGTGCTAGGATTACAGGTGTGAGCCACTGTGCCTGGCCCTGAATATTTTTAATTAAAAAAATATATATATACATCAGCCAGGTACAGTGGCTCATACTTGTAATCCTAGCACTCTGGGAAGCCAAGGACGGCTTGAGCTCAGGAGGTCCAGACCAGCCTCAGTAAGTGCAAGACCCTGTTTCTAAAAATACCTGGACATTGTGGTGGGCGCCTGTAGTCTCAGCTAGTTGGGAGGCTGAGGCAAGAGAATCACTTGAGCCCAAGAGTTTGAGGTTGCTGTGAGCTAGGCTGCCACAACACTCTCCTGAGGGCAACAAAGTGAGGCTTTGTCTTAAAAATATCACAACACCCTAGACATAGATGGACCCCCTCTCTATGTATGTTTATGTGTGGATAAAAAGTAAAGTAGGTAGATAAACACCATTATATGTATAGAGTTATATGTACATATTATGGTATGGGTAGTTTTTATTTTTACTTGAGTATAGTCCCTGAATTTTAAAATTACCTTATATTAATTCTGTAATAAAACTTTAAAGAGGATATTTTAAAAAGAAGATCCTATAAGTTGATACTATAGGAATCTGAAAGTGAACACTGAATTCTGTTGGCATTATTCACTTAAAAAATACCCAGCAAATGTTTATTGTCTATTTACTATGTATACAGATTTTTGCTATGTCCTGAGGGAGACTTAAATATGAGCAGCAAATTCTCTACTCACTGTGAATTTTAGTAGCAACAGAGACACACGTCTAAACAATTGAAATTAACCCAATGGCAGAATGACACAAAAGTACCAAGGTGCTGTGGGAGGACAGAAGAAGTCAACTGCTGACAAGACACAGTCACAGAACGGAGGCCAAGAATAAGAAGGTGCCCTGTTTACTACTTAGGAGACACCTTTGGGGATGGGCAGGGGGTGGGAGGAGGAGAGTGGTGCTTCAGCCCCATGTCCAAACCGAGCTGAGGACGGCAGTTAAGTCCTACTACCTACTTCACGTTCAGGCTCTTCGGCAGTTTTCACCATAAACTACTTGAAACAAGCAGAGCTCTTGCTGATGTCTGATACTGTGTGTTCATCAGGAAATATATGTACATGTTGTCATGTGATGGATGAAATATATTTCTCATCACTGGAACCAATACGCTCGGGGATATCCCCAGGATATTGGAAGAAGCCAGGCAATGGCCAGCAGACAAGCTGCCAAGATGTATGGAAGACTAAGTTAGAAGCAATGCAGGCTGGCCACCAATTTTAGGAAAGCAAGAAAGTGAACTTCTCCTTTCTAGCGCCTCCATCTGGGTTGAGCTGTTTAGGTGCGAAGTAGACTAAGTGGCAGTGACAATGGCAGTGGCTCTGACTATTGAGGAGGCAGGGATGTCATCCCAGATCATCCACGGACACCCAGCAGTGGCCCAGTTATTCCTCAGTAGCACACGGCATTCTCCCTCCTGCTTACCCAAGGCTAAGATAAACCTTTTCTGCTCAATTTCAGACCCTAATGCCAATTCTCCTCTGTCCTCAGAGCTCAAACACATGTCTTTTAAACCTTTTTAAAAATCCCCTTTTTAAAAAACGCAAATATAATAGATAATTACCAAAGTCATTATAGTCCAAAGGATCGTGATAATGAATGTTCTTGTACAAATAAGCAGTTACAGGGATTAGCAGAAAGTGAATCAGAATATCAACAATATTATAAGAACATCAAATAACCTCATCCTTGTCTCACCCCATGCTTATATTATTGTTTATTCTGCTTTCCTTAAGAGGTTCAAAAACTCTCCTTATCTTTTTTCCAATGCAAAATATATAACATACTCGGCAGCAAAGCATCAGGACTGAAATCATTTTCAGATGTGTAATCCTGAGTAGGATGTAAATTGTAGCAATTTATTAAAGGCTACATTTTACTGTTCCAAGGAATGGAATAAAATTTAATGAAGGTGTGAACAAAGGAGAAGCTAAGAATTGCGAGTGCAGCACCCCTCTGGGGTTTATCTCACTTTTCAAGCCCTAACAATAAACCTGTCCATTCTACTTAGCCAGTGGGCTGATTTCTTCCCAGCCTGGTAAGACTGTGTTAGAATGCTGTTCTTCTGTAGTTAAATATAACTGTCTTGAAACTGGAGATAGCTCATCCATTTCTATTACAGCTTTCTCTGCCACTAAATCACACACAGAAATGCCTTTCTTTATGCCGTGGTGTTTTCTTGGGGAAGGTTATTTGACAATTGGATCAGTTAGTCACTGAATTGCATTATAATTTCATTCAATGAACTCAATAATTATTTTTCTAAAAGCAATAACTTGATTTGTAAATTTCTAACTTTTAAAATGCTCTAACATTAAACTGTTTATTTAGGGCTGACCACATATGTGTACGTGATCACATAAAAAGTACAAAAACTTGGGCAGCTCCTGTGGCTCAGCGAGCAGGGCGCCGGCCCCATATACCGAAGGTGGCGGGTTCAAGCCCGGCCTCGGCCGAACTGCAAAAACAAAAAAATAGCCGGGCGCTATGGCGGGCGCCTGTAGTCCCAGCTACTAGGGAGGCT
>CAUYON010212974.1:0-40499 GCA_963573935.1 Arctocebus calabarensis
TTCAGAAAACAGATGATTACTGCATCAAAATATTAAGCAATGTTAGTAATAATAATGCCAAGAAAGTAACGTTCACATTGTCAAATAAGACATTATAGAGTGCTTTGACTTTGCTTCTAGTCCTTATCTTAAATATTGTTACTGATATTACATTTTAGGCCTTTTAAATTCTGTGAAGGCAAAAAGTGGGAACCTAATTAACACATGTATATATAAAAATTAAAAAAAACATTAAAAAAAGCCATGCAAACTTGTCTTTGGTACCTTAAGTATCATTGTACTGGCATTTTGTTTCAAATTACAATTCCTCATAAGATATATGTAAGCATCTTCATAGAGGTTCTGCAGCAGAATTTGGATACTCACATATCTGCTTTGATTTTTAGGTACTGAATCTCTAAAGTAGTAATATTAAAACTCTTCTGCCCAGTTCACAAGAGTGTTAACTGGAGAACTAAATTTAAAAACTTAAAATTTTGTAGACATCCAAGATGATCATTTAATGTTCCCTGGAATACAAGATTTTTGTTAATGGAATTACTGCATATAAGACATACCTATCGGCTGAATAGTTAGATTTTTTAGAAGGTACATTTCATCTTGTAAGATAAACATTGATTTAAAATGAGCTTATATGTCCCTGCATTTTCTCTGATATACCTGAATGAGTTCAATCTAAAGTAGGAGATGAACATGGAAACATAATTATATTAATATTATAGCTGTCAGGGCCGTGTGTACATAGCACGTCTGAGCATTTGGGGATGGAGGATCTGGCTGCATCTGCAGTGGGTGGCAATGAGAGAACCTTCTTTAAGGTGGTATCACAACCTGAGTTGTGAAATACAGTCAAGAGTTCCATAGTCAGAGTAGGGTCCATGGTAAGAAGAACATTCTAAGCAATAGGAACAGACTGAACATGTGATGCCGAGGAGGCCTGAAACTGACACCCAAGTTTGAAATTGTGTGTACAATATGTACACAAGACAGTTGTGATCTGTCTCTTTGGTTTTAGCTAACCTATATTGAGGTTAGAAAAACTGAATGTGTTTTCTCTAATACAAGTATCTGAAACATCCACTACAGGATGTTTACCAAGTGAATCATTATCGCAGTTCCTGCTGTGGTTGGATTTTTTGTTTTTAACCTCAAACCTCTTGAGTGAAAAGTGTCACCTATATTCCCACGGTCAACTTTTCAGTGATTGTTCAGAATTCTTTTCTTGTTTGAAACAGAGTTTCACTCTGTTGCCCTGGGGTTGAGTGCTATGGTGTCATCATAGCTCACAGAAACCTCCTGGGCTCAAGTGATCCTCCTGCCTCAGCCTCTCGAGTAGCTGGGACTATAGGTGCCCACCATGACACCCAGCTATTTTTTCTACTTTTAGTAGAGATTGGGTCTTGAGCTTGTTCAGGCTGGGTCTCAAACCCTTGAGCTCAAGCAATCCACCTGCCTCAGTCTCCCCAAATCCTAGGATTACAGGCATGAACAACTGCACCCAGCTGATTGTTTAGAATTGCATCTTTCACCTGGACCACTGCCTGGAGTCTTTGCCCCAGTCTTTGGCTCAAAATATATCACTTATATCACCAGATGTAACATAATGTAGTCTAGAGCTTATATTTATAACATATCCTGTCTTTCCTCTATGTAAAACATTCAGTTGCAAACAGGATTAAGTCTTATTGTGGCAGACCATTTTTCCAAGAGCTACCCTCAATCATTCTTTTGAACCTCTTTCCAAATTTATGTCTTTCTACTTCCAACCAGGTCCACTAAGCTAAAAATCATCACAAGTTTCTCCTTGCCCTTCCCTTCCTATTCTATATCCTTTGCTAAGTCACACCTTTGTGCACGAAACAATCCAGTATGTTGAGATAAAGGTAATGTGGCCATGGTCGGAGACCGGGGTGGGAAGGGAGTGGGGGAAGAGGATAAGGCAGTTGAAGTCATAGGTTTGGACCAGATGATGGAGAATTGCAAACACTGTCCTTAGACGTCTTGGATTTATTCTATATTCTCAGTACTCAAGCATTATGTCTAAGAACTCCAAAGAGAAAAAGAATATTCTGTTTTTCACAGGATTTGGGGGTGTATAACCTAAAATGGGCCACTGCAAGTGAAAAACTAATTTATAGAATCTTTTTGTGGATTCTACAATCTTTTCAATTTCTTGCTATCAGGTAAAATTGAATTTCAAAGATGTTATCTCGGGTTTTCTATTATCCTGGCATATCGCCAGGTTCCTGAGGAATGAGTATTCCAGATTGAGAAGCACTCTTAGGTGACAAGGAACCTCTCATGGATTTTAAAAAGGTGCCAGCAGCAACAAACTTGTGGTTAAATGTTCTAAATTTATAAAAGGAATGGATTAATACAGTTGGAATTTGGGTTACTCTGTTGGTGGCCCTGGAAGATGAATTGGAGGGAGACATGAAGATATAAAAGGAAGAATCCCACAGGTCAGGACACCAGTTGGATGGCTAGAAAGCTGTTAAGGAAAATTCCCAGTTATTGATTTTGGTCATTGAGTGGACAGTACTATTATTTTTTTGAGATACATCCAAAAGTAGAAGAAGGAGTTTAATTTTGAACATGAAAATTTGCAATATTTTTGATACATACAGGTGGAGACATCCAGTAAGAAGCTGAATATTAGGTTGGAGAGCAGGATAAATGTCTGTCTGTCTATCTATCTATCTATCTATCTATCTATCTATCTATGTACTTGGGAATTATATGTCCCTATGTGGAAACTGAAGTCTAGGGAGCAGACAAAATTGCCCAGGGAAGTAAGATAGAGTCAGAGAGAGAAATTATTACATAGAAGAAAAAAAAATAAAACTAGTCCCTGAAGAAAGGAAAGCTAGTAAGGGATAATAAAAGAAGACCCATGAGGAAACCTTAATGCTGTAAACAAATTAGAGACTTTCTGACATTTTCTCATTAAGAAGTCAAAGCTTGAAAAGGGTAAATGGGCTCAGCGCTTGTAGCACAGCAATTAGGGCACTGGCCACCCAAGACAGGCAGGTTTAAACCTGGCCAGGGCCTGCTAAACAACAAGGACAATTGCAATAAAAAAAAAATAGCCAGGCATTGTGGCGGGCACCTGTACTCCCAGGTACTTGGGAGGCTGAGGCAAGAGAATTGCTTAAGCCCAAGAGTCGGAGGTTGCTGTGAGCTGTGATGCCACAGCACTCTACCAAGGGCAACATCGTGAGACCCTGTCTCAAGAAAAGAAAAAAAAAAGAAAGAAATGAAGGAAAAGAACAAATGGTTTCATATTTATACTGAATACATTGGATATATATGTTTTTTCATTCTTGAAATACTTTACTAAGAAGAGTGTGTTTCAACTCCATTCAGGTAAACATAAAAGATGTATAGATTTCAACTTCTCTTAATAGCTGAATAGTACTCCAATTTGTACCCTCATATTAATTTAAAATAAAAATATACATATATCATTAAAAAACCCTCAGCCACTGTACACTTAAAAAGAAAAAAAAAGGAAACAGCAAATGATTGTCCTAGGAACCTTGTTTTATTTTCTGATTCCTGGTTGAGTGTTCTAGTTCATTGAGCTTGTTTTAATAAATTGTTTTTTAATAATCTTGTATCCACTGCGGCATATAGCAAAGCGTTTCACTAAGAACAGTCACTCTTAAAAGAAAGAAAAAAAAGCTCTTAAATATGCTCTTAAAAACATGTATTAACCAGTTACCTTTTGGAAATAAGAGGGAACAGCAACTTTTTCTTGAACAAACCAAATTAAAATGGATGATTACTTCTGGAATTTTAAAAAGACATAGGGACTGTATATTAAAGTATCACTAAAAATAAAATAAAATGATGACATGGCAAAGTCCAGTTTCAGTGACTTTCCCCCAGACACTTCTTCCCAGGTGAGGGTCTGGTTTTGACCTTCATTTACTTCCCTTTGGAACTTCCTTACGTGGTCCTAGAAACCTTTCTCAAGCCCTCTTCAGCACCAGCGCCCCAATCCACCTGCTATGATGGGACACTCAGGCCTGCCTTCTCTAAACATCTACATTTCAACATCACTCCTAGCACTCTGGTCATAGATAGCAGAAGAAATAGTAAAAATTTCAGATCTGCATCTGTTCTAAGTGGATGTCTGCTGCTTTAAATGGGTGACAACTGTGTACTTTTCCACACATTCGTGAGAGGGCCACCTGGTACTAGGGTTTGATCAAATTCTGCCTGGGAGTTCCAGGATGAAATAGAAATAGCACCTTCCTGTACTCGGAGCGTCAGAAGGTGGGTGGCTCCCCTTGAAGACAGCCCATTTTCTGCACTACTTTTTCTGTCTTTTGGAAAAGAAAAGCTGAAGCATTTAGAATGTTGCCTTGGTTTACTCTTGAGCCATAAAAAGCAGACAGCTCGGTTCTCTAAGTAAGTAATGATTAGGTTGACTATGGCAGCATTTTTTGCCTTTTTAAAATACAGGAGAACCACTCCCAGCTTCTGAGAACACTGAAAGTGGCCCCCTTCCAGCTTACTGGCTTTGTAGGTGGAAAAAAAATAGCACCAACCTAGTGTGGGGAACACATTAACTCTCCCTGCCCCAGCACCTGCCTGTGATGCCTCCCCTGCCCCCAAACGCTGGACAGATGGTGAAGATCACCTTGGTGGCATTTCTATCAGAAATCCAAGTGTGTATGCAGGGAGCCTCCAAGGAAAGGGGAGGCGTGTGTCAGCAGATGAGACACACGTGCATTTAAAGTCAGAGTGCTGCATAATATTCCATGGTATACATGTACCACATTTTATTAATCCATTCGTGTATTGATGGGCTCTATTTTTTTTTTTTTTTGAAACAGAATCTTATTCTGTTTCCCACCCAAACTAGAGTGCTGTGGAGTCAGCCCAGCTCACAGCAACCTCAAACTCCTGGGCTCAAGTAATCCTCCTGCCTCAGCCTCCTGAAGAGAAGATGGCACTATAGGCACATGCTGCTAAGCCCAGCCAATTTTTTTATTCTATTTTTAGTAGAGACAGGGTCACACTCTGTTACTCAGGCTGGTCTTGAAATCCTGAGCTCAGGAAATCCTCCTACCTCAGTCTCCCAGAGTGCTAGGATTACAGGCATGAGCCACCATGCCTGGCCCATACTTTTTATTTAAATACACAAATAAAAACAGTAACAATAAGCCAACTGGAACCTGCAGCCTTGGGACGACATGTGGCCCTCCAGATCACCAAGTACAGCCTCTTAGCTGAATCCAAGCTTTGCTTAAGGGACCAAACTCAAAGTCAAAAGCCATACTCAAGGATCCAGAAGGCCACATGAGGCCCCAGGGCCAAAGGCTCCCCACCCCTGGATCTGAAAAGATAGATTTTAAGACAAAAATTGTTACTAGCGTCAAAGAAGAACATTTTATATGTTAAAGAACCAATCCATTAAGAACACAAAGCGATTGTAAATATACATGCATCTGAGAAGCATCCCAAAATCTAACAAAATTAAAGAAATAAATAGATTATTCAACGATCACATTTGGAGACTTTAAATACTAACTGCATTGCATAGAACATCTGGCAGAAGAGGAACAAGGTAGTAAAGAGAACTTTAACAACTGTAAGCTAACTCGACATCCATAAAACACTTTCCTAAGCAATACATTCTTCTCTAACGCACGTGGATGTCCTGGAGGATAGGGCACATGCTGGACCATGAAACAATCCTTAATAAATTTTTTAGGATTGCAGTTTTTAAATTATATCTTTTTAGCCATGAAAGAATCAAATTAGAAATCAATAACAGAATGAAATTTAAGGAATTTACAAATATGTGGAAATTAACCATATAGTATGAAATAGCCCATAGGTCACAGAAAAAGAAAATCACAGGAGAAATTTTATTAGAGAAGAGTAAAAATAAAGAAATACTAAAAAGGTATGCAATGTGGCTAAAGCAGTGCTTAGAAGGAAATTCAATGCTGTAACCACCTGCATTAAAAAAGAAACAGATCTCCAATAAATAACCTAACTTTTCCTCTTAAGAAATTACAAGAACTGCAACCTAAACCCAAACAAGAGCAACAGAAGAAAATAATACAGAAACAGAGAACAGAAAACATTAAAGAAAATCAAATGCTCCTTCTTTGAAAAGATCGACAAAATTGATAAAACCTTTAGTTAGAATGACCAAAACTAACAAATAAAAAAAGAATCAAATAACTAAAATCAGGATGAAAGATAGAACATCGTTACTAACCCTATAGAAATAAAAAGGAATTATAAAGGAACACTGTAAATTATATGTCAAAACATTAGGATAACTTAGTTCAAATGATATACTTCTGAAAGACACAAACCACTGAAATTGATTCAAGAAGAAATAGAAGATAAAAATTAACCTTTAACAAGTAAAGCATTTAAATGACTAATTTAAAAATAGTTCATAAAAAAATTCTAGAACTGTATGATCCCAATGACAAACTACTAATCACGTGAAAAAGCATCAATGACATTTTTTTAAAAACTCTTCCAAAAAATAGGAAGAGAAGAGACACACTTCCCCAACTTATTCTACGAAGCCAGTATTGTCATCATACAAAAACCAGAAAGACATAATCAAAGAAACTTCAGGACAATATAGACATAAAATTCTCAGCAAAATACTAGTGAATTGAATCCATGACACATTAAAGGGATTATATATCATGACTAAGGGGGATTTATTCCAGGAATGAAAGGTAACCTTGACATCACAAAATCAATTAATGTAATACAATGTATCAATAGATTAAACCACAAAATGACATGACCATTTCAATCAATTCAGAAAAATCACTTGACAAATTCCAACATCCTTTCATGATAGAACACTCAACAAACTAGGAAAAGAAAGGACCTGCTTCACCCTGACAAAGGGTATCTACAAAAATCCCAAGGCTAACATCTTACTTAAGGTTGAAAGTCTAAAAAGCCCTTCCCACTAAACTCAGAAAGGAAACAAGTATGTCACTCTTGTCACTTTCAATCAGCAAAGTAATGGAGGTTGTAGTCAGAGAAATTAAGGAAGGAAAAGCAATAAAATGCATTCTGATTGGAAAGAATGACATGATCTTGTATTTAAAAGCTCACTCTTGTTAGCATAACACAGTCCCTTGCAGTTGTAGAATGAAGTTCCTGTTTCTTTGCTGGCTTTCCTGGGGGCTGGTTTCACCTCCTAGAAGCCCCCCATCATTCCTTATCATGGGCCTCTTCTATCTTCAAGCCAACAATAAAACATCAAATCTTTTTCATTCTTTGTATTTAAAACTCTCTGATTTTAAAAGGGCTCATGCAATGAGGTTATAACAAGATGATGTGCTTATTTTCAGGTCAACTGCTTTTAGAATAGAATTGCATCTGTAAAATCTCTTCACAGTAGTACCTCCTAGATTTGCATTTGTTTGAATAGCTGGCAAAAGGCATGTGTACACCAAAGGCCAGGAATCTGGGAATAGGACATCTTAGAATTCTTCCTGGCACATTATGCTCTCAACAAATTGGAGCATTTGTAAACTGTGCATTTACAAAATTTATCAGCCCAGGAATGAAAGGCAATGAATGCCACGCTGCATAGCAGACATGCAGAGATAAAGAATTGATCATGGCTATATTTTATTATGTGTCTTGCTAGAATATAGTATGAGCAGACTGTGGCTAGAATATAGTGTAAAGTGGAAGATAACAAGTGAAGCTACACAGATAGATAGAGACCAGACTTAATGCTGCATTAAAGACAGCAAGCTTTATTCTACCAGCAACGGGAGCAGGAAAACAATTTTATTGTACACAATTATTCTGATAAGAGTGGGGAAGATGGACTCTGGATCCTGACTGCCTAGGTTTATATCTTTCCTCTGTTTGTGCCTAGCTCTGTGATCTTTGACAAGTTATTTAACCTTTCTGTGCTTTAATTATCTCATCTGTAAAGAGCAGATAATAAGATACCTACTTTATGGGGTCATCTTGGGCATTAAATAAACTTAGATGTAAAGCTCTTGGAACACCAACCAGCAGAGAATAGCTGCTACCTATTAATTCACCTAAACCAGAGGTCTGCCATCATCATGATTAGTGCATTTACAAAGCTACTGAAGTAATACAGGCACGATGGAGGCAATAGAAATATGGACTAAAGCATTTAAATTGAGAAATATTAGAAAGCAAATTTACCTGGATTTTGTTTGATATGGGGGGATAATAGTCTCTGGTTTAGGTGAATTGACAGGTGGTGATTCCATAAGCCAAGTCAGAAAAAAAAAGAAGAGTATATTTGTGGTGGGGCTGGTTTGGTTGGAGATGTTCCCTTGTGGACACATATGGGTCACTATGAAAGTTTTGAGACAGACTGTGTGATGGTCCCTAATTTCACTTCCAAGAGACATAGTCAAGAATATCCTTTTTGAGTCAACCCGGCCAGTTCAGCTTGCTCAGCTTATTGGTGCTGCAAGGGGCTCCATTTGTTCCCTCTGCATGGATTTTATTTTTTTTCGATTTTTGTGTATGTCAAAACTTTTATAATGATCCATATGATCAGATATATGTCTGAAAATAAGAGTATGAAATCTGGAGATGCAGATTTAGGGGAGATTGACAATTGATGGTAAATAAATGAGATTATCTAAGAAGCCTGTGTAAAGAGGTGGAGCAATGGATCAAGGCTTGAACCTTAGCATTAAAGGGATGGCAGAAAGGAGAAAACCTTCAGCACAGACAAAGATCCAGCAGTTAGAGATTTATGAGAACAAGGAAAGAACAGACTCATGAAGGCACAGAGAACAAATAATTTTAGAAACATGTCCGGTGCACAACAGTATCAAAAACCACAAATATGGACTGAATAGTACCCATTGGTTTGAGAGTTGATGATGAGTGGCCTCATCACTTTTCCTGATGAGAAGAGGAAAGGTGATGAGGCCACAAGCAGGGTGCAGTGGTTAACCTTGAAAAGAGTACTGCTGAAAAAAAGAAAGGAAAAAGGATTCTACAGCAAAATCTGGGAACAGCCACAGAGTTTAAACCAAAAAAAAAAAAAAAGACAGGAAATTTAAAAAGTCTATACTAATGCACAAGAAGGAAGTTTAAAGGCTGATATTTAATTAGTCTGCCCAGGATAGCTAGTCTGTTAGGTAAATTATCTAGCCTGCACTACTGAAAATTCTCCACAATTACAGTTCAAAGTATTTCTCTAATAAATTAACTTCATGTGAAACACAGACTATCTATGACTCAAATCTTCTAGGAGGGAAACAGACTCAATAAAATACCACTTTTGCAATAGATCAAATGTTTCCATTTCCAGCATGTTTGGCCAGTGAGATAGCTATCTCCTATTGCACTTGGGAACCCTCAGGGAATTTGCTTCTGTATAATTACCCGTAGTTTAACACCTAGAAGGTGTCAATACTGATATCTCCAAAGACATCTCAAGAATTTTGGGGTCATCTTTAAGTCCAAGATTGTTCCTTTCTGATCAAGCTTCAGGGAGAGGGTTGTTCCCTTGGGAAGTAACAGCTGACATTTATTGAGCAGTTTGTCATCATGACATGGGTTACCCTCTACTCAGCCATTAATTCATTTAACCCTTACATAACATAGCCATTAGGAACAATTACTATGTTCATCTTATGGCAGATAAAATTTCAATTCACAGAGGTTAAATAACCTGCCTAAGGACGGGAGTAGAGAAGGGAAGTGCCCAGATTTGAATTCAAATAGTCACAATCTATACTCTCTGATTTGTTCATTCATTCATTCAGTGGAAGAAAAGTTTGGTTAAGAAAGGAAACAGATGACAAAGTGAACCCAGTTTCAGTTCTGCAAGGTAAGTAAGTTCTGGAGATCTAGTATAGAGCATAGTGTCCACAGCTGACCATAAACTATTGTCTACCTAAAATTTCCTAAAATGGTAGAAGTTGACTCAAGTTCTTAATTATTCAGGAGGCTAAATACTTATTGTGGGACTAACTCATGTCTGGGGTTTCCTTTCCTCCTTCCTGATTTTGCCTTCTAGATGCTGCAGAACACGTTATCACCTTCGCTAAAGAAAAAGCAGAAAACAGAACATGTGATCTCAAAATGAAATGAAAGCTTTATGTGAAATTATGGAACAGGGAAAATCCTTGCCATCCCCCAGGACACTCCAGTTTGCTTCCCAGCTTACTTGAACTGGCAGAGGGCGATTCCATAAGCTAAGGAGGCCCCTCTGACAAGGTCTCGCTGCTCCTGCGGCCCTTGGGCTGATGAGTTGCTCAACCTTTTCACCCTGCATTTCTCTCACATCACTGCTCACCAAACTCTGGCCCTGTCTTCCCACGCATTCCATTTTCCATAATCAAAATAAGGAAATAATACATTAAATTTCCATGTTCTTCTATTTTTCAGGAATGTTTTTTGTCTTGAACATCACATAGCAACTCTAATAGCTGATATTGTGTGATTTCTCCCCCCCTTCCTATCCTTAGAGGAGTAACTTCTAATCCTTACCTGAAGCCTAACAAATCTTTATAGAGGTTTTAACATTTTTTTCTCTCTCAAATTTTTAGGTTAAAAATCTCCGCCTATTTTACCAAATAATAACACATCATAGGTCATTTTACTAATAAAAGATTATCTTTCATACAGGTAATAATCTCCAATTACAAGTACTGCCCCCTAAAGGAAATGGTAAGTCATTTTGTTTTTATAACCACTAGAATAAATAAGTTTAAAATGGGCCTCTGAGAGTCACCTTCAATAACAACAACAAAATAACTATCGTGATGAGGATTTCAAATGCTGTTGCAGCCAGGTGGGAGCTATTTTTGAACAAACAGGTCTCTGATAGTCCCTCAAATTATACCACTGATGTTGCTTCCCAGTCTGTTTATAAGTAGGATCATCCCAGCGTAAACAAATTTAATACCATTCCTTACGAGCAGATCTGGAAGAAAATTTGTGAAGAGAAATGTGTAAATTGGGGTAGGAAAACATCCTCTCAAATGTCAATGGCATTCAAAGATTCAATTAAAGACATCCTCAACGTGAAATCCTATTTTAGTTATGGAGCTTGTGCTTGTTTTATCTTTAACTTTTAAAATAGAAGTTTATTTTGCAGTTTTTTTCTGTTTGTTTTTTGTTGTTGTTGTTTGGCCAGGGCCGGGTTTGAACCTGCCACCTCCAATATATGGGGCCAGCATCCTACTCCTTGAAGCCACAGATGCCACCCAATAGAAGTTTCTTTTGAAAAACAAATTAACAAAATATTTGGGAAGAATCGACCGCACCCCGGGTGCTAAAGATAAAGTAATGAGTTAAAGGGATTTAGTTTCTGCCCTAGAGTAGCTCTACAAGGAAGATAAGTATGAAATAAATTATAAAAATACATTGTAAAAAAGTGCAGGATGCTTGGGGAGTAATGACAGGGAAACTAAAGCTAAACATCTTACAAGGAAAAATTTAGATATTGTTAACTCCCAAATCTATTATAGTGCCCACAGTTCATTCCTCATATGAAAAACTACCATAAGAAAAAAAATGGAAGTGAAAGAGAAATTATTTGAGGGACTTTACTGATTCTTGTTTATCTGTACTTACCCTCTGAATTATTAAAAATAGAATGTGGGGCAGTGCCAGTGGGTCTGTGAGTAGGGCACCGGCCCCCTATACTGAGGGTGGTGGGTTCAAACCCAGCTCCGGCCAAACTGCAACAAAAAAATAGCCAGGCGTTGTGGCAGGCTCCTGTAGTCCCAGCTGCTGGGGAGGCTGAGGTAAGAGAATCGAGTAAGCCCTGGAATGAGAGGTTGCTCTGAGCTGTGTGACGCTATGGCACTCTGCTGAAGGTGACAAAGTGAGACTCTGTCTCTACCAAAAAAAACAAACAAACAAAAAAATAGAATGTGGCAGGTAGTAATCTTACATTGTATTAATATAACAGCTTAATTCCATTTATAATTATCATCTTACAGAGACAGAAATTTGAAAGACAGCATGAGCAAAAGTTTTGCAGTGTCTTGACAGTTTTGGGAAAATCAAGTGGATGATTTTTCCCAAAAGCTACTCCTTAAGTAGAAATGAAAAGAGAAGAGATTTCAGTGCTTTTTGCCTATGTGCTGGTAAACGTATCTTAGAAGGAGAGAATTAAATAATACTAAAAACAGAAAAAGAAACAAAAATGTATTTGGCAAGGCAATTAGGATTTTAAAAGTATTCCCCATTGTAACTTTCCAAAGCATCAGGTATAAACCTTCCCTTGAAAGGACATGTGTAATATTGCACAAGGTACTATGAAGACTATGAGAGTGATTTGACCAATATATGAAACCCACACACGCACACACATACACAAACATATATATTTTTCCAATTATTTACATTGTCGCCAATGTATAACAAAGAATGAAGCAAACAACCCTATAATAATTGATGTATATTTTGATACAGAAACACATGCTAGGTCCGCACCTATGGCTCAAAGGAGCAGCGCACTGGCCCCATATGCCAGAGATGGCGGGTTCAAACCCAGCTCTGGCCCCAAACTGCCAAAATAAAAAAAAAAAAAAAGAAAGAAACACATGCTAGACAACTTAAAGCATTAAGAAGAGAAGATTAGTGTTCATTTTATTGATTAATCAATAAAATTGATTGTGTCCACCCAATCCATGATTGTGGGATAAAATGTACTTACATTTGGAATAAAAGCAACAATAAGAGTAACCAAAATAGTCCTCCCATCAAAGCAACAAGCATGGATCCTGTCAAATTATTCCCTTCCTAGAAATTAAGTAATGGAAGGAAAGAAAACACCACTGTGGGCCTATTATGTTTCCTAGACTTTGATATTCTGACCATACGGACAGTGTATAGGCCTGAAAATTGAATATTTTATTATTTGTCTATTTTTTCCTCTAAACCCTAAGGGAAAAAAAGAATTTTTTGACAGCTAAAAGTTTGAAGAGTTTGTGTGACAGAAGATGCTTCAAGCTCAATTACTTTTTTAAAAAATGCTGTTGGAAAGTCATCATTTTCACAGTTAACTTTTAAAAGGGTGATCACAGTGTGACAGAGAAATAGCACATAAAAAAATGAAAAGAACACCATGGATCTTAAAATCACTTTACACAATTCACGACTCTAATAGGAAAACTACAAAATAGGAAATAATACACCATGAAAAAAGATGAAAAGAAGGTTAATGATTACACGTCAGTAGTAAAGCAGCCTTTGGGATGGTTCACTAAACAGAAACAAAGATTTACTTCATGAAAGGGCCAGGACTACACTCTTCAATACCCTGAATCGCTTCATCTCAAAATTTTTATTTATCCCCTCTCTTTCTGCTGAGTTATAAAAAAGCTAAAGAACACATTCGAACATATTTTGAACTAAATAACATGTATTAAAAGCTCCAAAATTTGTGCCTTTTTTGTGTGTTTTTTAAGTGGTTGTTAGGACTATAAATGTTCCTTCAGGAAAGGATCTCACAGAAGCTTCTTAAATTATTTGGTGGCATTAAAAATGGAAACTCAGTAAGGTAATATACACATTCGAGGTTTTTTATAAGATACTCCAGTTGAGGAGCTTCTAGACTCTCTGTATACTATTCTAATAATAGTATTCAAGTAGGGAGAAATACTTGAATAACACTAAGCCTAATAGCTGTAAGAAAATCCATTAAAAAAATCAAATCACAATACAAAAGCTTCAAATATATTTTTTGCCCTATAAATATTTGTCTATCATTTTATGAGTCTAGATACACAGGAGTGAAACATAGTGACTGTCTGTAACAGTGAGGTTCAAAATTCTACTCAACAGAGACCTATTTATTTAAGAGGTCATGCATCGTAATTTAGGTAATAAAAAAAATGTATTTTAGGGGTTGCCAGAGTCTGGTGAACAACCATATTCAATCAGCTTGCTCCAACTTGATCTCCTGCCTCCAAACAACTTAATTCAAAAAGTAAAGAATGCCATTCTCAGACCAAAAGAGTAAAGCAGTGTAGATTCTAACACCTGGGTCACAAAACCAAAAATACTTCTTGGGTTTTTGAGGTCTGGTCTCCCAGAAAGCCTTGTCAAAAAAAAAGCTTTTGATGAAGAACATGTTCTGTTCAGAGCTATGACAGAATGAAAGAGGTCTAGAAAAGCCTGCAGAAATAGGCCCTGCCACGGGGAGGGGGCGCGAGGGAAGGCCAACAGGACGCTTTTCCCTACGAGTGGGGTTCCAGTAAGAACAGGAGATTTAAAACGAAGAAGAGGAGACATAAGGTGTAAGTAATACTCCAGATTTCCTTCCAGAGAGGAAATGGCAATTTCTGAGTAATGGGATAGAACAACCGTTTCCAAAGCGAAGTGTTAATGCAGAGGGAAGAGAGTAGGCCAAAGGCTGAAAAATAAGGCAAGCGGGGTCCAAATCAAAACACTTTGCCATGTATTTTGAATGACAAGACTGAAAATGTAAGTCAAAATCACTTCCCGGTTTCTTCCTGCTAACGTGTATGTGTATACCATTTACAATGTAAAACTATTTTAATTTGCACATGAACTTTATGGACATCCTGTATATATACTCCCTGATTTTAACATGATTCAATTCAACAATTTTTTTCTCTGTCCCTGAATGTATGAGACACTGTGCTTGAGGTGGGTTTGGACATAGCCCTGGACCATTTAAGAATGAGCTAGACATGAATAAGCAATGTGCTCATGGTATACAAGGTCAGACAATCAGGTTGGAGAACTGATCCTACAAAGAGTGCTTTGAAGGGTGGTGTAGGTGCTGGGGTCAGGCGATAGCTTTCCAAGGGGAGTCCTTCAAAGGTGACCAGAGGGATATTTAGAAATGAGGTACATAGCACTTTTCCTAGGATGAATTCAAGAACTTAATTGTCCACCCTCACATGTCTAACTGATGAATTTAACTATAAGGGAGATACAACGTAATGAATGAAGAGACAGACAAAATTAATTCCTAGCTATATTGTAGAAATAAATACCCTAATTACAACTGCATTCTAAGTATTCCAAGACGCAGAAACCAGTGGATAGGAAAATTCACACACCTATGAGGATACCAGAGTGACTTTAGGACAATTTTTTAATCTCGCTCAACTTGGTTTACTTACCCTTTTAGCTCATTTTTAACTCTAAAAAATTTACATTTCTATCTGAATGTGGTTGGAAGGGAGAGAAGGCGATCTTAGAGTAGAGGACTTCAACAGGGCAAAAACTCAGAGATCCCTGATTTCAAAGTTACTTACCAATGAGCTGAGAGACAGACACTCCAATGTTACACCATTTCAGTATGTTTTATGTTCCCAAATTACTTGCTTCTAAACTCAAAAGTGATACAGCAGCAGGTATTTGTAGTATTTGCACCAGCAAGCATTCCCCAATTGACATTTAGGTCAGTATTACAGAAGAATTATTTATGTATTTAGCAATGAGGCTGGAAGTAATTAGGAAAAATGGAAAAATACTTTCTCTTTTCTTTGGTTGCTGATAGAGGCTTTCGTGCCTTGATTTAGTCATGTGTTAGAACAACTAGATTGTGGTTAGAAAAGAGCCACAGATTTTCTATTCACGGTGGAATCAATTGTCCGGACTACTCTGTGAAAGGAAGTATTGGAGACACATGTGTGCAAGAATTTCTGCATGCGCTGTTCAAAGGCTCCTTCTAAATTCCTTTTACCTCATCAATGCTTAAAGTAAACCACAACAGAGCTTTCTGATGACCTTAGTGTAAAAATAAGTATATGTACGTGTAATGAATAGAGATAGAGATAGGTACCTAGCTTTTACCAACTACCTAGTTTCTGTTTAAAACCAGCATGTAGGAGAGAATTCTGTATTTATGGGGATATTAGGAAAATTAGATTTTATCTATAAAGTTGAGCATAGACTTAGGTGTAAAAATGTCAGAAATATTCAGATGTTTACTCCAAACCATTTAAATCAAAATTTACCAAGAGGAGTGTTATTCTAGTATTTATGCTAACATTCCTTTCCAAGCTTCTAGCAAACTGTTTCTAAGCTCCAAACTTCACTAATCTCTCCTTTTAAAAAGTCTTCTTCCTGGGCTTCCTGTCTTTCTATCTTTCTGACAGCTCTAGACTATTTTCCTTCACTTTCAAATAATCAAAGCCGTACACTTCAGACTTTCCTGAGTGGTCCTGCTCTGTGCCAACCCTGATGCATTAGCTAATTCACCCATTTTACCCTAAGAAGATCTATATATAAATCACTACAGTCCAATTAGACTTGACAACCCTTTCTCTGAAGGTTGTAAGAAAAAAAGAGCAAGAAGAAAATGCAATGAGGACTACCTTTACTGATAGTTATAATTGGTTTAAATATTAAAAAACTATATAAACACAAGCAAAAAAATCAGTATTTAAGTGACTGCTGCTATAATTCTAAGTCAATAACCCTGTTTTGTACTAAACAAAATCTAGTTTCTGTTGTTTTTTTAAAACTTAGTTTCTTAAGAGAGTAAAACATTTTAACCTCGTTGATTAACATTTATATAATCACTCATCAGTCAAGCATGGAAGAAAAATATGCCTCATGTTTCTTTTAATTCTGTGAGATCAATAACAATGATAACATTATTAATCAACCTTTGATGGTTGATTATTTATGCCTTTGGTTATTAGACGCAAAACGCTCCAAACTAGTTCATTCAATAACTGACTTTCCTCATTTATTTTTATTTTCTTTTCTGCATATAAAAAAATTTATCACCTTCAAAACAGCAATGAACATCTTTTGATCAGCTTCTAACAGCAAGATTGGAAACTGAAGAAGCCAGGACAGAATATCTGGCCCCAGAGAGCTTATGGCGCACCTGATAAAGATCTACATACAAGAAAATGTGAATAAAAACACAAGGTGAGCACTCTTGTCAGTACTATGGAATAGAAATGGAGGAAGAAGCTTCCCAATAACAAAGCCAGCCAAGACAGCATGACAAAGAAGAGGAGACTGAATCTGGACCCCATTGCAAAATGAGCGGAATCTAGAGAATAATGAAACACGAACTTATTGATAAACAAAAGAAAGGTTTGGGCAAGAAAGACACCGAGGGAACTATCAGCTGCAAGGTAGGGAAGGGATGACAATCTACAACCACAACCAGCTCAACAGAGCAGTGTGGGGTCCTGCAGGTGCCCACTTCTCAGGAGCGGAGGACATTTATCACTTGGTATGATAATCATCTGGCCTCACTGGCTTCTGGACACAGCTCTGCTCTTAATATTTGAACAATTTATTGTGTAATTATTTCATTTGCCCCTTTGACACTTTCTGAGAGTGAGCACAAAAGTAGGCCCTTGAAAAGTCGTCCCCCCATTGCATTAAAAGCAAAATAACCTTTCATCAAATGCTTTGTGACTACTTAGAATATTGAATTTGTATTTTAATCATTGAGTTCAACAGGAATATAGCCAGTGGGAAGGACTTAATTACAAATGATGTCTTTCTCATGGTTGTGCCCATAATCCCAAGGGGTACTTTAATGAAGTTCTGAGCCCTTAGACGGGAAAGGTCAAATGGCTTCCCACCCACCTCCAAAGTACACATACCTGTGCTTTTTTCCTAGGAGATGTCTGACCAGGTTTAATATTAGCCTGAGGCAAAAATTCCAGGAAACAAGAGTTCATAGGGAAGCAATTCTCTGGAATTTAGTAGATAATTGAGCAGCCTCTTTCTGAGTTTGAAGAGGAGATGAATTCAGATAATTTCCTTTTGAACATAAATGTATTTTTCATTAGGAATGTAATATGCCAAGAGAAATACCATTTGTCTTGGGAATTTATTAAATATTAAAGATTCATGATATTTTCGATCGATAATTTTATATGTTGAAAATATTCCTGCTATTTTATACTATGCACAAATTCAAATTTGTGTAAGGTAAAACCAGCTGAAATCACTTCTTTTGGTAGGTCAAAGAAGGTTGAATATTCCATTTTATCTGGCTCAGTGTCATTATCATATTGTCTTACCATTAGTGAAAGAATGCACAGTTATCTTTTATACTACCATTCAACAGATTTTTCATTCTTGTAAAAGGGTTTTGTATTGCACTAACTCATATATTTTCAAAATGTACTTGTGTGTGTGTGTACAACCATTAGATCTAAATTTGTGTCTATGTTTCTAGAAATAGATCATTTGAAAAGTTAATAAGGAAAAAAATCTTTGATTTTTCCTGGAACTTAAAAAAGTTGGCCTCCTTGCCATCTTCAAATTTGAAAAAAGCACCCCCCCACAAAATTCAATCTCAATATGCAATGAAAAATACGAATTTCCAAATGAATTACTAATGTTAATAGAGAGAATCTTCAAATACAGTATACTTTCTTGGCATGTTTTTCGTTGAAAAAGCATTTGGATCTCTTAATTTCTTTTTACAATATACACCTTTGTAAAATATTTAAAGTCATGAAAATAGATTTGTATTTTTCACCATTGCTTCTTATAATACTTGTGCCTCTATGAAAAGTTATAATGGCTAACCAAAGTAATGTATACCTCTATAAAGCACTATTTTAAACATGAAAATCTTTTTAAAGACTCTTAATGCTAATTCCAATGTAAATTATAAATAATTAGTAAACCATATGAACCCACAAATGAATGGAAATGTATATAAGGTCAATTAAATTAAACCTGAATAATACTTAAAACATGCACCACTGACAGGTTAAACACTTGTAATTAAAAAGACTGGGGATTTTGTGTGTGTGGCCAGGGCTGGGTTTGAACCCACCACCTCCAGTGGTGTATGTGGCTGGTGCCCTACTCCTTTGGGCCACTGCCCAAGATGGAGGATCTTTTTAACAAAGGCTAGGTATGTTACCTGGGGAGAGAGGGTTGGAAATGGTGGGGAGATGGGGTGATGGCACGACTCTTGCCAGGAGCAGCACAGGTAAGCAGCTGGTATGATTTCGCAAAGTCTATTCCAGTGGTTGGGATTGTAACTGAAATTGAACAAAATTCTAGCGCAGTTTACCTTGATGAGAAGTTGCAACACAGGTTGTCTCATGTTGTTAGTAAATAAAGTCTCTTGCGAAAACTTTAAATTCTCTTAATGCTTCTGCTGAAATAGTATTGAGACTAGAGGGCAAAAATAAGGGAGCAAGGGCAGCTGATCTCATTTACTCCCCAGGCGACCACTGAAAAATAGGTTTTTAAGCTGAGGGAGCAAGCTTCATGTTGAAACTGTCTTTACGTGACTTCCTAGCCACGCACCACCTTTATGACTCTCTGATGTGAAAATTGTGTATTTGACCCTCAGAGTCAAAGCATTCTATAATAGACATACTCTTACTTGACAATGTGAATGTTACTTTCTTTGCATTATTATTATTAATATTGCTTAATATTTCGATGCAGTATCCTGATTTCTTTTCTGAAAGTATTTATCTTTGCCAATTCTTTACAAGGATTTTTGTTTCTAGTCCTTATCTTAAACATTATTGTTATTAAATTGTAAGCCTTTTTAATTATGTGAAGGCAAAAAGTGGAAACCTAATAAACACGTGTATATGTAAAATAAAAATTGAGTATTTGCTTCTCTGATTCCTTTATGTTCTTTTAAATACACACCACCCTGAACAGCATAAAAACTCTTTTTTTCACAGTTAAAAAGCAGAGATGCATCTTGTTTTTATTGGCAGTAAACGTAGGGGCCTCCATAACAGCTATCTCAACAGGCACTAAATTAATGACATAAAATTGCAAAACCGTTAGCCTGGTCCGGTGTGTGGAGAGACAGGGAAATGTGAAAAGAGGCGCCAGGTTTCAGAATTCCAGAAACGGTGTTGAGCTGCAGGCTGAAGGATCCCTCCTTCCTTCCTTCCGAGTACTGTATCTCCGTCTAGTGAGGGTTTGTCTGGTTGTCCTTGGAACAGAAGGAGCACGTGCCAATTTGCCAAAGACCTAACGGCGAGGGCGAGCCTGGGGGCAAGACCCGTGAGACGCAGCGGACAGGCGGGAAGCAGCGCCCCCAGCACCGCCACCTTCCCGGCGTCTCTTCCCCGCGCGTCTCCGCCGTCCAGGGACGCGGTCACTGCGGCTGCGGCTTATGTCTAAGACAATAGCGCCGCTCGCAGCCGCCGCGCGACTCCGTGCGCGCCCCAACCCTGCAGTGCCCCTGCCCCGCCCGCGCCTCCCCAGCTCTCGGCCTCTCCCGGCCGTCCCACCTGCACCCCCCCAGGTCGCCCCTGCCCCCGTTCTCCTACCCCCGCCCGGCCTCTGCCCCGGTCCCTGTGCCCCCCCCCCATCGCCCCAGGGTGAGCGGCGGCCACAGCCCCGCGCGTCCCGGAGTCCCCGGACGCGTCCCGCGCCCTGCGTCTCGCCTCCTCCTGGCCAGGGGCCGCGGGCTTCTTTGCTTGTCCTGAGTCCCCGGGCCACCCCGCTCCCTCCCCCCGGCTGCCCCACCGCCGTTGGCTTCCTGCGGTGTGTCTCTGTTTCCCCCTTCCCAGGCTCCATCAAAGGTGGCTCTGTTATTGAAATATGAAGCCATTTCCTCTCCAAAACCCTTGGTTACTCAAGGCGGGAATCAATGGACCTATATACTCTTCCCGGGGTTATAAATAAATGTCTGTTTGCTCAGAAGGCGTTTTCCCGCGGGTCCCTGCATCTTCCCCAGCGGTTATTTTAGGGCCCTGTGTGTGCGGGGTGGGGGAGCTCGGGCCCGCGCGCCCTGTGCCCATCTGGTTCTAATTCTGGGTACGGATCCCTGACCCAACCCCACCCAGCCCGTCCCCCACTCGCATTCCTCATTCTATAAATAAATCCAGGTTCTTGGAGCTCTGTCCTCCAGAGATACAATAGCAGTTGTTTGTTAACGCAGATTAAACCTGGTACCTGTACCGATTCCCATAAACAAGAAAATATGCTTTTGGCATATTTGGTGGAAGGACCCCGCTGGCTGGGGAAGCCGGCTGTGCGGTTATAATTGTCTAGCTGGTATCCTAGGTCTACTCTGGGGAGAAGGCGGGAAAGGGAGAACTTCTACCCTTGGGTTTTACTTTTAAGCCTGGGCTAACAAAACCAGGCGTAAATGGACTGTCCTGGAGAGTCGGCCTCTTCTAATGCCCTGTGAATCAGTCTACAGACCCCTTCCTCCGGCCCCTCTGGCAGACCCAGGGGTCGTGAGGGTGCGGGAGGTGGGGGCTGGTGCTGCTAGCTGCCGGTTTTCCTGAACCCCAGAGCGGGGTACTCGGGGATCGGAGCAGAGGGGAAAGTCATCTCCGAGGCTGCTGTTTGACAAGGTCTGGGCACAGACCGGCCCCTCCCGGCCTCTCTGAAGTTTGCAAGAAGTGCACGTTAGGCTGTAATTAGGGGATCTGGGAGGAGAACTTTCCTGGTGACGCTTTGCTTTTCTTCTGCTTTTGGTGAGAAAGTGCCTCCTTCCCGGGATCAGGACCTCTGCCATCCAGCGCCACAGAGAGACCTTCTACACACATACATACACACACACACACACGCACGCACGCACGCACGCACTGCCCAGAGACAAACTTAAGGTGAGGAGAAACAGCCATAGCTTCACTTGATCTCCAGCTTCCAACTTAAGCAGGACTTGAAAGCATCTGAACTTCTGGATTTCAGGACAAGGTAAAACTTCCAGAATTCTCCCTACCCCTCTCTCGGCCACAACTGGTGCCTTTAATATTTCATATGGACGCATGGGGTGTCTGTATTCATTCAACAACTCTTCTTCTTCTTCTTTTTGTTAGTTTTCATTTGAATTTAACACGATACCTCAACTTTTTAAAATGGTTCATTTTGTGAGATAAAATACTGTATTTCAGTAAACAGACTCAGTCTAGAACTGAGGAAAGAATTAACTATAATTATTTTCCTGACTTTTGCGAATCCAAAATCTGGTAGGTTCATGGTTTCCAATTGGTGACTTTGTCATCTCTATTTTAACAAGCATCTTTATGGTACCTAAGATGATAAAAGGATAATGCAAGCTGAAGGAAGAGCTGAGGAATGGGTGCGCCCATCCTGATTTACGAGTTTTCTTTTAGGGAATATGTAGGTTTATGGGGGAAAGAAAGTTACTTTAGTCATAGGGAATACCTGTTAAATCAATAATCTTTGAAATATTTCCACTGTGGGTCCAGACTTGTGCAGATAGTTATGAAATTTAGATTATGGAATTATGATGCATTTCATATATAAAGTGATGTTGATGGATAATTTTAATGCACTGAAAAAATGCAAACCCCACAGCTACGATTACTTTTAAAAGTTACTTAAAGGAATTAATTATTCATTGGTTGAGACTGATTACCACCATAAGCAAATCTGAGCTCTTTGGAGCTTAGATGAAGTAGTTTTCTTCCATTGAATATGACTGTTGTGTTCAAAATAGGATGGTTTGTTAATTTGAAAATAAGTTGTTTTATTTTCATTTATCATGGAAAAATACACACAGTGGTCAGGACATTTGGGAAGTTTGAGGGTGGAAAGTGTTCCTGTACATGTTCCAGTGTGATGTCATAAAATCAAACATTCTGGCTGGCTTCTTGGAAGCTAACGGTTCTTAAGAAATGAAGCCTGTGAATTGATTTCTAACTGAATGTCATATTTATTCGTTACAAATGTAGTTTCTGGGTAACCATTTCTATTTGATTATTTCAGTGTCTTCAATTTGCAGTAATTTCATACACATTTCAGTGACTTCAATATTTTAATGTGATCCTAAAGTGGGAATATTGTTCTACCAAAAATATATCATATTAGTTCTCTTTGGAATCTTGACTCTGATTCCATTTACTTATACAAATGTAAAAATTTTTTCCTTCCTTTGACATAAAATGTATACAAAAGAACTACTGGGCATGTAAGCTTTAATCTGTAGTCACTTTTATACAAGCTGATCTTAAAAATTTAATTGTTTCAGCTAAGAGAATGAGTTTATATATGCATATATTTTTTGTATGTGACCTCCTCACTTAATTGGAAACAGCTTAGAAATAGGAGAAATAGATAAGAAGTAACTTTGCTTCAAGCTAATTAAATGAGTGAGAGAAAACCAACAATCTCAATAGACCACTGGTCCTAAAGAGGAATGTACCCAGAGGCCAGTATTCCAAACAGGAGTGTCCTGGTGGGCCTGGAATTTCTGTGGGAAATAGGAAAGGGGGAAACATGATGTTCTTATAAAGTGAGCCATTTATTTTTCAGGAAGGGCCTGTCTTTCAGAGGAATGACTGACACTGTAATTTACAAGTACTGAAGAGACTTTTCACAGAGAAGAATCAATTCATTATATCCCTAGTGGTTTAACTTCCTTTTTCTTCCTTTGGGAACAAGTAATGCATCCAGGATAAATACTGTACATTCGGAGAATGTAGAAAGATACTTTTTGAGTAGACAGTCTACCACACAATCCTGCCTTTTACCCTCTCGGGTGTGGAATGTTGGTGTTTTCTGAGCAGTCATTCTTTCAAATCTTAAGGTAGCTCTGCACTTCATCGTTGTAAAGATGGACAAAAGTTATATTCATAAAATTACTTTCTTTTTCTTTTCTTTTTTTTTTTTTTTGGCCTCATGCATATTTTATTTTCCAGATTTCATTTTTAAGATACTAACATTCAGCCAATTAAAATTCCAGCAAAATGCAAGGCAAATTTGAAAATAACTTTTATAGAATGGTCTCCTGTTGCTGAAATTAATTATCTGACATCCTGTAGCCATGATTAGTAACCTTAGTACTTAGTTTATGTCATTTAAATGTACTTAGCCTGTCATGTAAAGGTAACAAAATGCTGTTGGGGGAAGTAGGGAGGGGTGGAGACCTGAATATACTTAGAATTTAATCAACAGTGTTTAAGGAGGATTAGAGGAAACAGCTGGTTAAACAATTATTAGGTGTAGAGAGGACGAGATGGTATAAATTAATAATGCATCTCTTTATTATTACACTATGAATGGGAGGGTCTGTGGCGGCTAAATGTGTAAAGCACGGTCCCTGGGTGCCACCTAGTGGAGAAGTCACAGAAGGCTTTTTCACCAGACTTAAAACCTTCTGAGACTTTCATTTGGATGACATTTTTTAAAACACCACAAGCCAGACATTGGGTTAGGCACTCAGAATGGAAAATAAAGTATATTGTTACTGAGTTTAGTTGAATAAATAATAGTTTAAAAGGTTAGTGCACAGACACTAGCACATTTTATTACATATTCATATTTAAATTTTATTAAATGGAGAAAGATAGTCATAAAAAATTGCTTTGGGGTAGTGAGGTAAACTTTATAAGATATTGCTCTCAAACACTAATAATTAGCTTGTAAAATTGTTTCATCTATAGCTATATCCATTGTCTGTATGGAGTTTTGAGGCAAGAACTTCACTTCTTTTAAATGACATAATAGGAAAAATATCCTACATAAGAACAAATGCATGGAAAACTACCCTCTGAAAGAAGCATCAGGCTATCACAGAAGATTAAGCTACTGAGTGTTGCACTGAGAAGTTTAAAAAACTTTTCTCTAGGAGAGGCATGAATTATTGTTCCAACTAGCTCTTTGCAAGGTATATGACTTAATGGCAACCATGTTCAGCACATCAGCATTAATCAAGACAAATTGTGAAATTCAGAGAGGAAGGTGAAATGCCTCAGTTTAAAAAAATGATGAATCTGTCGCTTGCTGAAATCTAGAGGTGTAATCCAGAATCACTTCAATCTACTATCATGGAACGGGAGTTTCCTGTTCAGAAGACTTTGCTCTTTTGTATGGCAACAAACCCACACAGTGGAAGGGGAGCTACTTATTCAGTCCTTTCTCATTAATGCCACAAAATTATAGCCTGTATTGATCAGAGGAGATGGCTGGGATCAACACCATCCATCATGCAAAATAGAGCTGATTATTTAATCCTTATTTCCGATAGATCATTATCTACAGGGGGGAGGGGACACACTGTATTGATAATTTCATCTGATCATTCTTGTGGTTTAGATTAAATCACAAACTCATTCTAGTGAGAGCGCTAGTTAGAAACGAGCTAAAATCAAAGCCCCTGAAAGTAGAAGCTTGATCTTGAACTGAAAAACTGTGTTACAGAAAGTTTTACTGATTTCAGATGATGTAATGACAGCAGACAAGAACAAACTCTACAGGAGAGAACCAGTCTTGCTCTCTGAAGCGGTCTGAGGCTGCCAGAGTCTTGCTTATATTGTTGTAGCCCCACATCCTGGCTTCTGCCATTGACGGAGACCAGGAAGAGGGTTATTGGCTTTAGGTATCAGGCACTCTCAGCTGTCTTTGTCAGATAAAGGCAGAGTTTGTTTCATTGTTATCTGTTTCCAGAGTTTGCTTTAAACATCAAATGTTGCTGGACTATCTTGAGACTGTATTCATTGTTTTGTAGTTACCAGGAGTAACACCTGAGATGAAGGCCAAGGGGCTATAAAGAAAACAAAACAAAAATACAGAGTAAAAAATAATTTAATGTTCCAGGGCCAGTTCTCAGTCTGGTCAAGATGACAGAAATTTCCCCTTCTGTCCAACCTAATTTGCCAAAAAGAATACGATGGTTCTTCATTGGCTACTAATCAGATCCAGTTATGTTAAATAATATTCAAATTATTTTTTACTGTGAGATCCAGTTATGTTAAATAATATTAAAATTATTTTTATAATAGATCTGAATTTTTCTAAACTTTTTCTAAACTTTGGCAAAGTTTTAAGAGTAACATTGTGGTGTAGAGTTCACCTACATTCTAAATTTGTTTGGTTGTACTCTGTTATTTTGCACCTTATTTGATTGTTTCTTTGTTCATTTGAAAAAAGATGTATTGATCACTGTTTTCCAGGCAGTGTGTGCTAGACCCCTCACTTTATACTGTGGACATCCCAAGGTACACTTTGAGTAATAGAAATAAGCAAAAAATTCTGGCCTCACAGTTTAAATTATAAGAATTTTGAGCATGAATTTTTAAAAATGATTATTTTCATGTTTGCCATCACCTGACTCAGTACACAGGGGCTTTGTCTTTTGTTCAGCCTGGCAAGGAGACTCTTGACACTCCACAACCCCAGGAGAGGTAGGGTTCCCTTAGTACATCTGCTTGGAGGGCAAGAAAAGCGAAAATGCATTTGCACACAGTTGTTCACCAGCTTGCAACTAAAATTCTAATTGAGCAAGGATGATTTAGTGCTTACCATTTGCCCCGACCAGGTACCAGGCTAGGTGCTACATCAGAATTGGCTCAAGGAGTTCACAAGCCAGTGAAGGAGACAGATGGACACACATCATGAATCACTAGCAAAATTTGCCATGGAGGTGGAATTTGCCTTCCTAACCTCCTGGTCTCTTTGCTTTGCACTAATCTAAACTTTCTAGCTTCTCTAACTCATAAACTGAGACTCTGGCTCTCCACCCAGAAGATCTGATCCTTCTCTGGTTTATTGATGTCTTGACTACACTTAATTGGAAAGAAGTTCACTCATGTGTTACACTCAAGTGTGAATGAGTTTCACTCATGCGTCTATATTCCAATCCTCTTATCTCTTTAAAGTAACTTTGTTTTCTGTAAAAAGAATTTAAAACATGTAGGGGGCCTTCCCATCCTTCCACCAAAGGGTATAATTAAGCCCGATTAGATCCTCCAAGCTTCAATTTCTCAGATACCCCCACTGCACTTGTGAGCACAGAGGGATTTCCCTCAAGGCCTGTTTCCAGAACCTTGAAGGTCCATGGTATTGTTAACTACTGGCTGATTTTAGCTAAACCTGATCAACCTGCCCTTCCACTCCCCGGTGCTTTAGCCAGAAGATCTCCCCTCCTCTTGCCTCTGGGGACATCTGAAGCCCATCTTATTGGAACATTCCTGCTTACTTTGCTCTGACCCTACATCCTCTCAGCCCGTTATTGCACTGTTTCAGTTGTGGAGCCTGGACAGGTAGAGCACACCCCCGCTTCTTATGTCACCCAAATATCCCGATCAAGTGAGTGGGAGCACCTATTTGGTCTAAAAACCCCTCCAAGTCGTGCAGCTGAAAGAAGACAAGGATGTGCCCAGGGGAAGCCCAGAAAGGAGCCATCGTGTTGGAAATGGAGGCAAACCTAGTGTGCTTTAAATGTGTATGCTCAGGTACTTAAGTGCAATACAGTTCATTTCCGAGAATTTTCATCCTTGATGCTGATTGTAGATTCTGGAAAACTGAATTTTAAAAAAGGAAACAGAGCTTTGGCTTTATAAAAGTCACATTAGTCAGAGATATTTGTTTAAATTCCTTCTTACTTTATGTTTAATTAATATACAGCACAATGAAAGTCATTATTTTCTTCAGTGTTTCAATTAATTTATACAATTAGGAAAAATAATAGACTTCATTGGATTGTGCCACTACTAGTTTAGTGCTTTTGGAAGAAACTGTCAGGGTCTTAGAACATAAAGATGTGCTCGCCACTTATTAAACTTCCAGGACTGATGACCCTGATGTAGAGAGTTAGTTTCCTTCCTGATCTTTCCTGCGTCCCAGAGCAGCGGGATCATTAGTGGACATTCTTCACCTGGTGGGGGATGTGACTGCCTGACATTCAGGAGGTGCTCTATAAATGCTTATGATTTGTTGCTGTCAGTGCTCAGCACAGGGCTGAAAGTGGGGCTTCAGGAGTCTCCAGGCCTTCTATCCCAAGTGCCTGGATTTCAGGTGACTGAACAGCTTGCAATCCCAGCTGGGGGTCTTGTTTCCTTATCAGTCTTTTTCCTATCCATCTGCATTGTTATGTTTACAAACTCCTGCAATATTTAAATGATAAACGTTAGACTATAAAAATTAATAGTGTAACTAAAGTTAATTATTAAATTGATAAATCTCGGCTCGGCGCCTGTGGCTCAGTGGGCTAAGGCGCCAGCCATGTAAACCTGAGCTGGCGGGTTCAAATCCAGCCTGGGCCTGGCTGCAACCCAAACAAAAATAGCTGGGCGTTGTGGTGGGCACCTGTAGTCCCAGCTTCTTGGGAGGAAGAGGCAAGAGACTCGCTTGAGTCCAGGAATTGGAGGTTGCTGTGAGCTGTAATGCCACGACACTCTACCCAGGGTGACAGCTTGAGGCTCTGTCTCAAAAAAAAAAAAATTAAAAAAAATAAATAAATTTGATAAATCTCTAAATTTAAAGAAAGCCAACAGTAGAGGCAAGAAACCAATTTAGAGGTCATTGAAATAGTGTTGGTGCATTGAGTGAAGGTGGAATAAAAGTCTAGGAGAGTGTGAGTATTTCAAAGAGAGGGTGATTATATGAAGAGGATGCCTAAGATTGGGAAATATAGGAACAATACAAGTTTGACTTGTATTGGGAATATAGGAAGAATACTAAGTTTGACTAAGATTGGGAATATAGGAAGAATACAAGTTTCTGGGAGAAAATGAGGAGATAATTTAAGAAGTGCCTAGGGGGCATCTGAGAACCCATAGAAGATTAATGTATGTTCTTAAGCATAAGGGAGGGAGAAGTCAGGGCTGGAAATAGAGATTTTGAAGTCTCTGGCATTTATAAAATAGTTGCAAATCATCCAGAAGTCAAGAAGAGATCATCTTGGGGAAAAAGAAAGAGCGAAACAGTTGACCAACAACTGAAACCCAGGGAAAAATTGCTAAGAACGAGTTTTTCCATTATTTATGTGACTTTGACCTTTGATTTATCAACTATAGATGGTCACTGAGTTGTATAATAGCAATGGTTTATTCACCCTTCTATCTCATGCCTATAGAATGTGCCAGATGTATTTGCTGAATTAAATGAAATTAAAATGGTATTTCCGAGCCTTGATACTCTAAAAGACAGATTTTCATAATGACAACCCTGAGTAAGACCCCCAAATGTCTGAATTGTAGTTGTTTATTCAATTTTGTTGAATACTAAGCTGACTTTAAATATATGTTGTTGCATTTTGTTGTTTACAAATCAGTAATCAATGTGTGGTATAGCTGTAGATGGTAATTCACCAGAGTACTTGATTACTCATAGCCCATGTTGTTTAGCTTAACATATAAATGAGTTTGCCACAGAATGCAGACTAATTCAAGTCCATTTATAATTCTTTTCCTAGTTTCATGATTCTGAAGACTTCTAAATCTTAGGTCAGGTTTGGAGTCCATAATCCTGGATTTCTCTAGTTTTCTCAGCAACCTAATTTTTTTGGGGGGAGGGTATTTCCCCCAATACACCCCAATAGGATTGCTAGATAAAATACAATAAATAATAAGTAACTTTTAATATATGTGTGTCCCAAGAATGAATGGGGCATACATTAACAATTATTCTTATTTATTTAAACTTTAAATCCAAATATTCTGTATTTTTTATTGACTAACCATGACAACACTACCCCTGGGTGGGTGAAGTTAATATAGCTATAATATACCAAACAAAGATTTCTTTGTGAAATTTCAGAACACTCTACTTCAAAAGGCCAATGAATTAAGTCACAGATTTTATTTTCACTAGTGAAATAAATATGTTAAAAAGATAATCTAAATGAAATTGTCTGGCTGGGTACAGGGACTTGTGCCTGTTATCCCAGCATCTGGGAGGCCGAAGAGGGAGGATTGCTTGAGCTCAGGAGTTCGAGACCAGCCTGGGCAAGACTGAGACCTTGTCCCTTCTGAAAACAGAAAAATTTAGCTAGGTATTGTGGAGGACATGTGTAGTCCCAGTTAGTTACTTGGGAGGCTGAGGCAGGAGGATCACTTGAACCCAGGATCTGAGGTTGCTGTAGCCTAGATTGAGAGGATGGCACTCTAGCCTAGGTAACAGGATGAGACTCTGTATAAATATATACATACATACAATTGTCTATCTATAAATCACAATGCAAACTTATAGAGCATTTATAACTATGGTGCTATATACCTTATATATTAAAAACTATTTTAAGAATGTCATAAATGAATATTAGTGATCTTTTTTATTTAAAATATTTTAAAATTATGTTCATATTAGACGATAAATTTTTTTTTTTTGAGACAGAGCCTCAAGCTGTTGCCCTGAGTAGAGTGCTATGGCATCACAGTTCACAGCAACCTCTAATTCCTGGGCTCAAGTGAGTCTCTTGCCTCCGCCTCCCAACTAGCTGGTGTCCGCCAAAACGCTCGGCCATTTTTTGGTTGCAGCCGTCATTGTTGTTTGGTGGGTCCAGGCTGGATTCGAACCCGCCAGCTCAGGTGTACGTGCCTGGCGCCTTAGCCCATTGAGCCACAGGCACCAAGCCTAGACAATAAACTTTTTAAATTTTCCATTTTCAAGTCAACAGCAATGATAAAAGAAAGATAATTATTTTTAATAGTTAAAAAACTATTTTACTCAGAAAAACTATGTAATATACTTCGGAAAAACTATGTAACATACAACAGGTGCAAATTTTACCTGCAAAGTACCTGGAAGGGATCTTTTCATTTGTTAATTATGTTATCATATATTGTAGTTGTGCTGCCACCTTGTGACACTTCGTGATATTACCCAACATAACTTAATCCATTAATGTGTTCAAATTGACCATTTAGCCAATGTTACAATTATTCTTCAAATGTTAATATTTTTCATTTTACCCCCAAAATACCATATACTTAGACATCAAGAAGGCCCTTTCAAATATGTAATTCAAATAAATTCTGGTTTTATTTGTCTTCAAATTGTGTCGTTCTTGAGATGATCACTAAATTATGTCATTCGGAACTGTATGAATTTATGTTTTATGGCTAAATTTGGTTGTATATGCATGTGTGTTTAGTTAACTTAATTTTCAACCTGAATTTCCCATAAACATAGTGAACTTAACATTTCCAAAATTGAAATTATTTTTATGCTTCGACCAAGCCTGGTTCATGTCATCTTTCCCTCTCTATATAGGATATGCATAAGTTCCTGTGCAATTAAATTAGTTTACTGTTTTATACAAGTTTGTTATATACTACAATATACCAAACAAAGATCTCTTTGTGAAACTGCAAAATAGTATTTAAATAGAAAATAGTAATTTAAATTGCACAGGAACTTTATGAATACCCTGTATCTATATAAAGACCATAAAATTTATTAGTCAAACGTGGACACCTTTGAGTAAAGGTAAGGGTGCCTTACCGGTTATGATAGCCACAAATGTATACACAAAGAGTATCCCAAGCAAATTAATCACTACTGTATAAATTAAAAATCATCATAATCCTGATAACCCAAACTAGAAAATTTAGAGTTCTCAAATTCAGGGAACGGGCTTGAACGTCCACCTCAGATTGCCTACATTCCTCTGACCTGCTCGTTCCCTTTCATCTCCACTTCCTTCTTTGGCGTCCATCTTGCTCACCAACATCCTCAATGTCTTTGTCCCGTTGACTGAAAAGGGTCCACCAGACAGTATCCTTTTTCGTGATAAATCTAACTGCCTGCTTCCTCCTCACTTGCGCTAATCTTCTGGGAGCTGCTGGGAGAATTTCATGTCACCCTGAAGAATGGGATACGTATATAACTTTACGGTATTTGATGTCCACTAAATCTTTCATGCTATGTGGCAGTTCCATAATTCTTAAAAGTCCATCAGATGTCCGTGCCTCCCTAATTCACACGGAAAGTAGAAGTCACCTGTAAGAAACCTTCTCACTGTCCCGCCACTGAAACTAGCCACTGGGGGCTAGTGACTGTACCCCCACATAGCCTCTCTTTTTCCCTTTCTGTTAGAACAATAATTTTTTAAAAAATTTCTTTGATCTCTAAGACTCTGACGTTGCCACCTGAGCACTGAATCCCGTTTTCTCCTTTACTCTTGGAGAATTCTCTGCTTAGTAGGTCTTTTGTAGCTTCAACCGTCCCCACTCTCATGGTCAGATCTTTTTTGTCTTAAAAATACAAACTTTCCCTGATCTCACATACATTCTATCCCTCTCTCTCCTTCCCATCAGGGCCGTAGTTCATGAACTCTCTGTGTTCACTCTCTGCCCTGTCACCCCAGCCAGGCATCCACCCATCATAATGTGTTTTCTCTTTCCTTGAAATGCTCCTCAATGGGGTTACCAATGACTCATTTTCAGTGAATTTTTTTTAGTGCCACTTATGAGAGGAGGCCACTTTCCCTACACAACAATCTTTAGCCTTGGCTTTGGTTTTGTGCTCTTTTTGCTTTGTTTTGGCAACAAAGTCTTGCTCTGTTCATCATCATAGCTCACTGCAACCTCAAACTCCCAGGCTCAAGTGGTTTTCCTGCTTCAGCTTCTTTACTAGCTGGGACTATAGGCACATACCACCATGCCTGGATAATTCTTCTATTTTTTGTAGAGACTCTCACTCTTGCTCAGGCTAGTCTTGAACTCATGATCTCAAGCGATACACTCGCCTTGGTCTCCCAGAGTGGTAGGATTATAGACGTGAGCCACCACACCTGGGCCTAGCCTTGGCTCTGTGACACCACGCTTTCTTACATTTCCAGACTTCTGTGCTCACTCCATCTCAGTCTACGCTTGAGGCTTCTTAAGCGAAGCTCACCTGCCCCCTTGGCAGTCTTATCTTCCAATAGCTTCTGCCCAAGAAGCTGCCCCCGTTCTCGCTGTCTTCCCCGTGCTAGTCCAGCCCTGTGCTATTCCATGCCTTCCACTGCTCTCAACCATGACCTCATGGCTTCCTGATCTTCTCCTGATCATCTAAACCACCTCCACGAGTAGGTATCACAAACACCTCAAATTCCACAAGTCCTTGATTAATTTTTTTCTTTCTCCTGATGATGAATCTCCCTTAGTTTTGTCTAGTATAGTAAATGACACCATTTTCTCTCTTCCTGTTCCAAAAACAGAAACATTGGATTCATCCTGTGGATTCTGCCCCATAAATTTCTCTTGAATATATACACCTTTCCCCATTGCCATTACCAAAAAGCTTACTTGTCACCATCCTCTCTAGTGTGAATTCCTGTACACTTTACCTATTGGGCTCTTGTCTTCAATCTGATTCCTTCCTAATGTTCCCTGAAGGCAGAGTGATCTTTCTACTGAGAAAATATGAAAAACTTCCCCTGCTCAAAACTCTCCAATGTTGTTCCATTGCTGTAAGAATCAGGTTCAAATTATTGAAAATGATGTTCAAGGTCCTCAGTAACCTGCCTGTAGCTGACCTCTCCCGTCTCATCTAAAATCACCCAGCTGACAAGATTTAATGACCAAAACGTACAGTTAATAAAACAGAAAATAGAAACAGATCAGTGGGAGATCTAAATATTAGTTACCAGACATAAACCTTACATGATTAATATATTTAAGAAATTAGATATTGAGAGAGCTTTAACAAACAAGTGGAAACTGTAAAACAATGATTCAAATGGAAATTCTGAAACTGAAAAAATGTAATGACTAAAATTAAAATCTCAATTGATGGGTTTAGAAAAATTTAGACACATTGAGAACATGATTAGTAAATGTTTTAATAGGTCTTAAAAAAACAAGTGAACTTAAATGTGAGAGATAATCAAAGTTCCTGGAGAGTAAGGGGTAAAAGACACATAGGATATAGATTTGTCATCTCATACCATCTAAGCCCAGCGAGAATGGCCCACATCACAAAATCTCAAAACTGCAGATGCTGGTGTGGATGTGGAGAGAAGGGAACACTTTTACACTGCTGGTGGGACCACAAACTAATACAACCTTTTTGGAAGGAAGTATGGAGAATCCTCAAAGAACTCAAGCTAGACCTCCCATTTGATCCTGCAATCCCATTACTGGGCATCTACCCAGAAGAAAAAAAATCCTTGTATCATAAGGACACTTGCACTAGACTGTTTATCACAGCTCAATTTACAATCGCCAAAATGTGGAAACAGCCTAAATGCCCCCCAACCCAGGAATGGATTAACAAGCTGAGGTTTATGTATGTGATAGAATACTATTCAGCTATTTAAAAGACAAGAGACTTTACATCCTTTGCATTAACCTGGATAGAAGTGGAACACATTATTTTTAGTAAAGCATCTCAAGAATGGAAAAGCATGAACCCTATGTACTCAGTTTTGATAAGAGGACAATTAATGACCTAGCACACAGTGAGGGGCTGGGGTAAAGGGAGAGCAGAGAGAGAGAGAAGGAGGGAAGGGTGGGGGAAAGGAAGAGCAGAGAGAGGGAAGGAGGGAGGGGGGGTGGTTTCTCCGTGTGTGACACATCTCTTGGGGGCAAGGCACAATTATAGGAGGGAATTTACCTAAAAAATGCAATCAGTGTGACCTAGTTTCTTATACCCTCAATGAATCCCCAACAATAAAAAGTAAATCATTTTTTTAAAAAAGTAGATTTGGCATCTCAGAAGACAAGATGAAAACAAGAGAGAATATAAAGGCTTATGGAAACAAAAGACTTCAGACAGACTAACAAGTGACAAAATTAGCTAGTTGGAAAATTTGCTCTTCTTTCCACTTCTGCAAATGCCAAAACTCAGTGGATGGGCTTGGCTGTGCTCTGGGTAGCTCTTATCTCCTGGGTCTTCCTTCTCCGAGAGAGCAAAATTGTGACATCTTGACAGGGCATGGCATAGAGCTTCATGACACATGTCACCGTGTGCTTCACTGCCTGGAGGTGCTGGACTGAGAGGAATGGTGATGGGGACTTAGTTCCTGCAACCTGTTTTCAGGTACGGTACAAGTCTTCTGGCTATCTAGAGAGAATTCCAGAAGCAGTTTGAGATGTTCATATCCATCTTAATCACCACATAATGTAATTTAAAATTGCAAAGAGGAAATAAATGCAATGATTGACAAGTTGATCACTTATACAGTATTTGAGGATGTTATACCTCTCTGTTTAGTCACTGAAATAATGCAGGTTTGGTAACCTGATAAATGTATGACCAGTCCAATGAATAAAAGATAAATGCATCAATGCATGAAGATTCCAATACATAAAACCTCTCAGAATGTCCGGCTTCTCCTCCTGAACATTCATGCCGCTCTTACTCTTCTAATCCTGCGCTCATGCACTCCCCTCGGGCAGGAGTCCCTGACTAGTTTATCATTAATACAACATTTGCTCCGGCAACCTTGCATTGTACCCCAGCTGGAATTCATCACACCTTTCTTGGCTGTCCTAACATGGTCTTTGTACCACTATTGCTTCCTACACTCTGCTGTGGGTTATTCTAATCAATTGTGGAACTGGTTTTCAAGTGTCCTTGTTAGTCGTTTGTTTTATCTTCTTTATACTCTTCAAAATTCTGAGCTGACAGGTTAAATTTGGAACCCTAGATTTCAAAAGACGTAGTCTGTTCCAACCTCCCACCATTTACAAGAATCCCCATGTAATACAATGGACAGATGTTTGTTGTTCTGCTCCGACAGCTGCAGTAGCAAAAAGCACCGTGTATTTCTAGGGCGATTCTTGCACCTCCAGATGACTGACCAGCAAGTTTCTCCTGACAACATGCAAAATCAGCTTCCTCAACTCCATCCGCTTAGTTCAGTTCTGCCTCATGAAGCCGCATGGAATAAGTTTAATATCTTTTCCACACTTGGGCCATTTATTTCTAAATGTTATTTTTTTCCATAAAATCATGTTATTCTGGGCACTTCATTCCAAACTTTGCAGATGGTTTTATTTCTTATAGCTTCCAAGCCACACTGCAACTCTCCAATATTAGCCTAAAGCCCACATACAGGCTTTGAGCCTTGAAACACTAAGACTATAAAATAATTTCTTTAATTCTCATTTATATTAACATCAATTGAAAGCAAACCTCCTGACTAACAGTGGTGACAGAAGTAGAGAAATGAATAAGATAATGTCCTTGTCACTGCAAAGGTCTCTCTTTATTAAACAAATAGCTAGCGCAGCAGAGAAAAGGAAAATAAATGTCAATGCAAAGCTGAAAACCTTACTTTGAAAACAGAAGGCGTAGATCATCTGCACTCTTTTATTATGTCTTTATTTTATTATGTATGGTTACTATTTCAAATTCATCTTCGGAGAGCAGAATGAGAAGAGCGTTATACCATCATTCAGAGTATCTGCATTCTTACAGTGATAGGTCATAGCAGAATTGAAATTAGCTTGGTCTAATAGTTATTATGAATAGTATTACATTAACTGGCCAAATGTAAAACAAAATGGCTTGGACAGTTTGAGATCTAAACATTAAAGGAAAATGCCAATTTACTATAATTGGTATAAAGCAAAGTGTGTTTTAATTTACAATACTACGTATTCTTGGCAAATATACCTTCTTACCCTCTCTCCATCCCTCCTGGCCTGCACTAGAAGAAGCTATTCGTGCTGAGGATGAGAGATGAATAGTGAATGACTCCTGCATAATAATATTATAAATTTTGAATGGTGATAGATGTTACTGTGGACTAGTAACTGTCACCTCCAACTGATGGCTAAGGGAATCTTTCAGAGATGAGACATGGGCAATAATTGGAATGCCATGCTTTCCACCTTTTAAAAATGTTGGTTTCTATGTAGTATAGTAGTAGATAAGTATAGTTTTAAATAAAATATTTATTTCAATTTACCAAGGGGAGGAGTTTTCACACCCTGCTCATAATGATAAAGTAGAAGTGTAGTTTGCTTCTTGCTCCTATTATAATAATTAACATTGTAATTGATTGTTAATTAAGCCTATTATCAGAAACTATGGAACAGGATAAATTTAATATTAAATAAAGGGCGTCCATAAAGTGCTTGTGCAATTTACTATGTTAAACTATTTAAATTTCATGAGAACTTTATGTCCACCTGGAGTATCAGAAATGTGTTATTTCTTGTTTATACATTTCATTTATGTAACAGAATGTTCCAATGAATTGAAAATCTGAACTTTGCTTGGAAGGTGAATAATACTGGAAACTTAAGTTTGAATGGATGGTAAAAAGATTTTCCAACATCTGTGCCCAGGTACAGAATTGGAAAAATGTCTAAGTACACATAAAACATCTTATATTGTATTTACTGTGAAGTTTAGATATTAACGTAATTACATCTGTGCTCTGGGTAATGTTTATAAGCTTTTGATTAAAGATCTCTCGACACAGAGTAACTCTCTACCTAGCCAATAGGATTACTGTTAGAAGTAAAACAAAGGCACCCTGGGCCCGATAATTTGCTACCTGAACTGCACATTTGTTCCTTAAGGATACTCAGCCAGAGAGGTGTAATTTATAGTGAGCAATCCCATGAAAGTTGTTCTAATAAAGTAGTCACTATCCAGCTTTAACAAAAATTTTAGATTTATTTTTTTAAAAATCTCCTTCAATTGGCTATTGATGGCAAACGACATTACATTTAATGTTTTATAGTTTCAAAACCTTTTCATTTTATACGCACTTTGAATGACACAGTTACTTTTAACTGACTTGGCATTATTTTTCATCAGTGGTCAAAGATTTATGCACAATGATAAATTTGGTTTTTTCCCAGGTTTTTTTTTTTTTTTTTCAGTTCTTGGCCAGGGCTGGGTTTGAACCAGCCACCTCCAGCATATGGGGCCAGTGCCCTACTCCTTTGAGCCACAGGCGCTGCCCATAATATTCATACCTAATATACTACATAAGATTGAAAACTTATTTTAAAAGGTTTTTAGGGGCTGGGTGTGGTGGCTCACACCTGTAATCCTAGCACTCTGGGAGGCCAAGGTGGGTGGATTGCCTGAGTTCACAAGTTCGAGACCAGCCTCATCAAGACTAAGACCTCATCTCTAAAACAGTGGGACATTGTGGTGGGCACCTATATTCTCAGCTACTCAGGAAAATGAAGAAAGAGAATCCCTTAAGCCCAAGAGTTTGAGGTTGCTGTGAGCTGTAATAGCACTCTACCAAGGGCGAGAAAGTGAGACTCTGTCTCAAAAAAAAACAAAAAAAGAAGTTTTTAAAAATTTAAAATAGCATATTCTAATAGAATTATATTTTGAAGACTATTATATTTTATCCTAATAATATAATTATAAAGTATTATATTTCCTCTTAATCATTCTTTAAAAAGAATTGAATAGTACGTGGCACTGTGTTTGAGACTTTCAATTATTTTACATTTTGAACTATGGAGTCAGATAGACTCTGATTTAAATTCTAATTAAGATTTTTACTATGCACCAGTTCTGTGCCTTGTGCAAATTACTTAAAACCTGAGTTTCATGCTACTTTAGAAAACAGAAGTATTGATAATATTTTAATATTTACCTTATAGTGTTTATAGTTCTGAGACTCTACCAGGACTTCTGTATATAAGGCACCAGGGAAAGTAATGAAAAGTTAGTAGCTATTTATATTAATATTTTCATAAACTACTATACCAGTGGGAACTACAAATGAATATTTATATAATAATAATGGCAGAAGAAATCATTGAGAAAATTACTGATAGATTTAGTTACATAAATGTTCACAAATTGTATCCCCAGAAAAACACTATATTAAAAGGAAATTTTTTCAACATATGCTGCAAAGTAGTGTCTTTAATATACAAAGTGTTCTTTAAAATCAATAGCATTTTTTTACAAGAAGTGAAAGCATATTATTTTTAATAAATGATACTGCAACCATTAGATAGCCACATATGCAAAATGAAGTTGGAGCTTGGTTAGCACCTGTGACTCAGAGAAGTAGGGCCCTAGCCCCATACACTGGAGGTGACAGATTCAAACCCAGCCCTGGCAAAAACTGCAAAAAAAAAAAAAAAAAAAAAAATGAAGCTGGAGCCTACCTCATCCCAAACACAAAAATTATTATTATTTTTTTTTTTTTGAGACAAAGTTTCACTGTGTCACGCTGGATAGAGGGCCGTGGTGTAGCAGCTCACAGCAACCTCAAACTCTTAGGCTTAAGTAATTCTCTTGCCTCAGCCTCCGAAGTAGCTGGGACTACAGGTGCCACCACAATGCCCAGCTATTTTTTTGTTGCAGTTGTTATTGTTTAGCTCGCCTGGGTTTGACCTGCCAGCCTCAATAATCACTGTGCTATAGACGCCAAGCCCCAAACACAAATTAATTCAAAATAGATCAAGACCTCAGTATAAGGGCTAAACCTATAAAACTCTTAAACAAAAACATTGGTGTAAATAATCAGCACACTGGGTTAGGCAATGGTTTTCTAGATATGATACTAAGAGCCAAGCAACCAAAGAAAAATTAATAAATTATACTTTATCACTACTTCAAAGAACAGTATCAAGGAAGCAAAAGGACATCTCACAGATTAGGAGAAAGAATTGGCAAATGATATACTAATGAGGGTCTGGTATCTAGAATATATAAAGAACTCTTACAACTCAACAATTAAAAGCAAAAACCCAATTTAAAAATGGGCAAAATAATTGAACAGGCATTTCCCCCCAAAAGATATTCAAATGGCCAACAACCACATCAAAAGATGCTTAGTGTCATTAGCCATTAAGTTAATACAATCAAACCCAAGATGATACAGTCACTAGCATGGCCATAATGAAAAAAGCAAACAATAGCCTGTGCTAGAGAGGGTATGAAGAAATCAGAACCCTCATGCCTGGTTTCATGGGTGTAAAACAGTGCCACGCTTTGGAAAACAGTTTGTCAGTTTTTCAAAAATTGCAACATACACTTTACCATATGATGGAGTAATTTCATTACTAGGTACATTCTAAGAAAGTATGTTCAGGCAAATACTTATACATGATGTTCATAGCAAGATTTTTCATTAGAGCCAAAAAGTGAAAATAACCCAATTTTTTATGAAATGATAAACAGGTAAACAAAATGTCATGTATATATACACCCAGAAGGAGAGACTGGGAAGTAAGGGGGTACAGAGTTTCTTTTGGAGGTGATAGAAGTGTTCTGGAATTAAAATTGTATAATGGTGATGGTAGCACAACTCTGCAAAAACACTGTGTGTTAACTTGGACTCAATTTGTACAAAAACGAAGTATGAAAACAAAGTATGTGTGCCCCCTAATATTATGAAATTTTAAAAGGCATATAAAAAAAACTAAATTGTGTGCCTAAAAGATTGAATTTTATGGTATGCAAATGACATTAAGTTTTTAATATTTAAAAACTCAATAGCAACTAATGGGAAAAGGTTAAACCAAAGCAATTCACAAAAGAATAAATTTAAGTGGCTGCTAAAAATGAATAAAAATTTTTGATGCCTTTTGTAATTAGAGAAAAGCAAATTAAGGCAAACACTAGCTTACAATTTTTCTTAATTAAATCATAGCTGTGTATATTAATGCAATCATGGAGAACAATGGGTTAGTTTTACATACAATTTGAAATGTTTTCATCAAACTGGTTAACATAGCCTTCATGGCATTTTCTTACTGTGTTAAGTCATTTATATTCTACACCTAGTAAATTTCACACATACCCTTGTAAGATGCACCATCGGTAAACTATATATTTTTCTATGCCTTCAATATTGTGTATGAATGGAGTATATATATATATTCAAGTAGGAATAAATATAATCATTAAAATTAAAATTAAATAATAGTACATGAATGGGAGAGTCCCCAGGACAGGAT
>CAUYON010212976.1:0-14775 GCA_963573935.1 Arctocebus calabarensis
TGTCACCCTGGATAGAGTGCCGTCGCATCACAGCTCACAGCAACCTCCAATTCCTGGACTCAAGCGAGTCTCTTGCCTCCGCCTCCCAAGTAGCTGGGACTACAGGCGCCCACCACAACGCCTGGCCATTTTTTGGTTGCAACCGTCATTGTTGTTTGGTGGGCCCGGGCAGATTCGAACCTGCCAGCTCAGGTGTACGTGGCTGATACCTTAGCCCATTGAGCCACAGGCGCTGAGCCAGAATGCAGTTTTAAACAGTCATGACACAGTGTTGCCAATATTAAGTAGCAATTTAAGAATTTAGTTCAGGGCAATGGACTGTGGTCATTTAGCTCTAGAAAAATTAACCCAGCTGTATATGGGAATGGAAGCAATGTGGTGGAGAATATTTCTAAGATGGAGATTGTGTAAGGAGCCTAGGACAAACTTCTGAGCTAATTGAATGACTATCATAAGGCTAAATTTGGGAACACTATCATTCTTTAGTACCCATAAGCTCCCCTTACCCCCTTTTTTAAGAAAAAAATTGGGGCCTCATTTATATCATTTTTTAATTCTCTCACAATTGGATACCATATAAAGAGGTAATAATAACTACTCACTGACAGTATAGTGCTTTGATTTTAAATTTTATGGACTAGAAAGTTTCAAATATATTTGGAGGAAATTGCGTATTGCACATTTTATAGGTTGCAAAACAAAAGAAAACTTATAAAAGAGAGGACAGTTTACACTAAAATAGTAGAATAACCATAATCTCAAATAAAAGCGGTACCCTGCATGGCATATACTTTTCTTTAAGAGAAAAGTAGGTTTTTGAGAAATACTCATTTATAAATAAAATTATTCAGAGTAGCAAAAAAAAGTTACTTGTTTTTCCTTTAACATATTCTCCTTAGGTGAATTAATATTTTAACCTTTAGACTTAATGATCTGTCCTTATTTTCTTAAACATCTCTTATATGTATGAATATTTATATATATTTGCCCAACTTCTAATTTCTAGAGATCACAGTTACCTAAGGATGGGGCTTACAAGAAATACTAATATTTTATTTGTGACCTATCCATCTATTTCACTAACATTTTTTAAGCATTCATACATGAATGCTGTCAAAACCAACCCAAATCGCTGGTTTAGTAACTTTAGTGACGGGTAATGAGAAATACCAAATTTGGGAGGATAGTTATAAATTAAGGACTCTAAGGCTGAAGGATTCATGAATAAATAAATACATTTTTTTTTTTTTAAGAAATAGAATTTTTAAAAAAGTCTATTCATCTTTTTCTTGGGTAATTCATTTTACAATTTCTAAGGTTTTTTTTTTCCCCCTAATAGAAAAAGGCCTCAAAAAAAAAGCATTTTTTAAAAAAGATATATTTCAAACAATATGTAAAGGTACAATTGAGAAGTATCTGTAGCATTATTTTCTGTTTCTTTCTTCTCCAGCTAACAGTCATTGTAGTTTCCTAGTATTGCTTTAAGAAAGGGAAAATAAATCCTAAACTTAAGCCTAGACCAGGATAATGTATGTTGATACATTTTTCTAAGTATCATAAAGGATCTTACTGTATATACAGAGTGTCCCAAAGGTCATGCATAAAGTTGCCGTGCATAGGGAAAATGGGAAATTATAGCTAATTATACCTTTATTTACAAAATACTCGTTAAAAATGTTTACAAAATGTTTATAAAATATTCTGTATGTATCTGCCACCTGTTTGTAAAATTTTTTAATGAATATTTTGTAAATAAAAGTATATTTAATTACAATTTCCCTTTTCCCCTATGCATGGTAACTTTATGCACCATCTCTGAGACAACCTATACATTTATAGTCTTGTGGTCTTAATTTAGTTACCTTACCCTGATGATAGACCACATTTGGTTTAGAGTATTTTTATAAATATTAGTTTGTAAAGTTAATAAATGAGTTTGCTTTCAACATGTTTTTCAGGTTGGTACCCGGAGGTATATGGCTCCAGAGGTATTAGAGGGTGCTATAAACTTCCAAAGAGATGCATTTTTGAGGATAGATATGTACGCCATGGGATTAGTCCTGTGGGAACTGGCTTCTCGCTGTACTGCTGCAGATGGTAAGGGAATAAATATATTTAAGATATATATGCATACTGCACATGTATGAAAAGGGATGATTATATTCAAAGGCAATACCTTAAAGTACAAATTTTTTCATAGACCCCAAGAGGTGGTATAGAATTCAGAAGGCAGGGGAGCAGAGGGTGGGTACACTTGGAGCCTTTAGCATTATTAGTTGTTTTGCTGGATAACCACATACCTCCAGCTTATTTCCTGACATAGTTTTGGAGCTAGTGGTTATCTTAGTTTTATTTTTTATTTATTTTTATTTTTTTGAGTCAGAGTCTCAAGCTGTCACCCTGGATAGAGTGCCATGACATCACAGCTCACAGCAACCTCTAATTTCTGGGCTCAAGTGAGTCTCCTACCTCTGCCTCCCAAGTAGCTGGGACTACAGGCACCCGCCACAATACCCAGCCATTTTTTGGTTGCAGCCATCATTGTCATTTGGCGGCTGTTATCTTAGTTTTAAACTTGAGGACATTGAGACTCAGAGAAGCTAAGTAGCTTACCTCTTTTAGCGTCAAATCAGCAAATGGTAAAACCTAGATTTGAAACTGATCTGCATATAAGGAGGGCTCTCAAGGAGGGGGCTGCTGCTTTGTTTAGGTCTTGCTCCCCAGGTTCTAAAGTCAACTCCTGTGGTGAGAGGAGAAGCATGTAGAGTGGGAGGGACTTTGCTCCAAGACATTTAGGTGGAGTCTTTCCAGCACTCAGCTAATATTGGCTTGAACCTGACTAACCACATTAAATTTACAGTCTGTCCTCTTCAACTTAGTGTGTATTTAGATACACCAAAAGTTAAATTCCTCTTCCTTAAAGCTTTGAAGGTCTGACCTGATGTAAACATCATTGTGAACATTAGTCACAGTCCCTAGCATAGCACCTTGGTTCTAAAGGGCTCCTGTTCTTTGTTCTTATTATTGAAGTCCTTGTTGAGAATTGTAAATATGTGCTGATTATTTATTTATTGGAGTAAATTCGCAGACTGTATTACTGGTGTGACAAACCTGTGTTCTAGGAACTTTGTCTTTGGTGTTCCTTCATAAGGGCTCTGCTTTCTCTTTAAATAGGTTGCAGCACTTCTTTCATTTTTATATTATTTTTGGATAATATAAGGCAAACTTTGCTGACTGCTAAACTCCCAAGTAAATGTAAATGAGCTGGATTGATCTGTTTTTCAAATTTTAGTTTATAATTATCTAAAAACCTCCTGTGATTGTCACAGACCATAGAAGAAATTTTGAATATTTAAAAAGGTATAACTTACTTAACCTCTGTTACTGAGAGTATTTTACTTTCTGAGTACTATAATAGGTTCTCATTGTAGGGCAAACTGCCTTTAGACTATGAAATTTTATTTGGGTACTGTATTTTTTTTTGAGTTTCGTTAAATAAATTTATTTGTTAAAATAAATTAACTCCAAATACAACTGTTGAATTTTCATTGAGTTATAACTACAATTCATGTTTTAATTGAAATGTCAAGATGAATATTCTTTTTTTTTTGTAGAGACAGAGTCTCACTTTGTTGCCCTGGGTAGAGTGCTGTGACGTCACACAGCTCACAGCAACCTGGGCTTAGGTGATTCTCTTGCCTCAGCCTCCCGAGTAGCTGGGACTACAGGCGTCCGCCACAATGCCCGGCTATTTTTGTTTTGCAGTTTGGCCGAGGCCAGTGGGTACTGTATTTTTAGTGGAAATTTAGTAGGATGCTCAGGTGACCATTCTTTCTTCCAGGATTAAGGGTTTGGCTTAGGAATTGATCTCAAACTTAAGAAAGGTTGAAGCAATTTGGGAATTAACTTTAGTGTAGAAGTCTAGGAAGAAGAATAAGCTATTCAAAGTGTTTTGACTCAAGGTAGAAGAGGAATTACATTTATTATGTGCACTTATGGAAGCAAGTCAAATGGTAGATATTATAGGAAAATAAATTTCATAAGACCTTATATTAATGTGAACTCTTCATAGCAAACCAGTAGGTGGGGACACACAAGGCCTTGTTCTCAAGTAATGTGCATTTTATTTGAGGTAACAAAATATATCCTGGACGATTAATTATATCTCGTCTCTGCCCAGTACATAGGTAGTCAGTAAATGTTTTTGGATGATTGCAGTACTTGAAAAACACAAGGATGTGATGTAGGAGTTTAGAGGAAAAATTGCTGTTTGTGGTAAAGAGATGTTATCACAGAAATGTTTGTGGGAAAATAAAGGGGTAGAAGTTTACTTTTCTTACATGGTTAGTGTGTGTTAAGAATTAATTACAGTTAGGCATTTCTGCTCTAGAGTCAGAAATTGGGACAGAAGGATAATGTGAACATTACTAAAGTGAGTGTTCATAGTGTTCAGATTATGACCCAAGTAGGTCTGGGTTGAGGCTTGAGAGTGTACATTTCTTACAAGCTACCAGTTGATAGCAATGCTGCTAATCTGTGGACAGTGTAAGGGTATCAGTAGACACCTCAGACATGTTGGTACCATGTCACTGGAAGTGCTCGTGCAAGGCTGGCTGTCAGCCAGCAGAGCATTCTTACCAGCAAGCATTCTTACTCTTGAGGATGAAGTTAGATGATCCCTGTTGCAGGGTCCACTAAGACCTGTGGAAGCTGGTGGCATTCGACTGAAGAAACAAAGTTAGAAGCGAAGATAAAGTAAGAGACATGAGACATAGAGTAAAATTAAAGGTGGGAGCTTAGGGGTCCATTGCCCATTTGTGGGTTTCTGGCAATGGCCCAGAATGTTTGCTCCACTCTGGTTTTGTTATCTATTTGCCTAGAGGGTAAGATGAGGGAGGAAATAAAGATGCCAGCAGTTTCTCTGATTGAGCATACCAGCTCCTAATATTATTATTATTAACCTTAACCTTCAAAATCTGAAATCTGTGCCTGTTAGTGGGTGAGCCTACTGCTTGAGAACACACACACAGATTTCTAGGGAGATGTTAAATTCCACTAGTTCTCTGTGGAGTAAAATGCCCCCAGTGTTACTCTCCTCTGAGTAATCAGTGGGAGGGAGGCATTTTCTTCCCATCACCACCACAGAGGATATTCCTTTGGATAAGGGATATAAACTCTTTGCCTATATCTCAGGGCTGGGAGCTACTCCCTTCGTCTCTGCCCCAGGCAGATGCAAATCTCCACAGTGGGTATCTGCTTTGCCTGTTTAATGGGCAGGAAAGGCCCTAGAAAATGTATCTTTTTCTAGGACTTGCCACAGTCTCTTCTATGGCCATTATTTTTCTCAGAGTGCTCACAGACCCAAGCAGGGTGTTTATAAGCTATATCCCCAACAGGCTAGAATTTCAGAAAAGGCAAGAAGCTTGCTAGCTATGGCTAGCAGACTTTTCTTTGTTTTGACTCACTCAGTTTACTTTTTAATTTTCCTCTTTTTCTGGGGGTGTTTTTCCCTTGCCAAGAAAGGGGTCTTCGATCCCCATTCTCCCAGTACTCCCTTCATGATTCATTGTATTTTATTCCGCAATATTTGGTGAGTTTCAGGAACTTGCACAAGGTAACCACACATGTAGTCACTGAAATTGCTCAGTAGATTCTGTCAAGGGCAAACAATGCAGTGATCGAAATCATACACTTAAGTCATTCATAGAGATTGATTCAAATTCCGACTCTACCACTTAACAGCTGTATGCTCCTGATACAACTGTATGCTCCTGATACAACGTGTAACTTTGCTGAGTTCCTTTACATATGTAAAATAGGTGCTTATTGAATATTAGCCATTTCTAAATGCATTTTTCTATTTAACTAGGCCTGAAAAGGGAATTATTTATATTGTTAAATAAATCTTGTTTGTGAAGGCACATTATGACATGTTGGAAACCCTGGAGAGTGTATGTTTGTGATTTTTTAGAAGACTGACAGGTACTTCAAGAAGCTATTTTGAGAGGGCAGAGATAAGGTGACTCTGAGGTGCGTAATTCCTCATGTGGGGCATGCAGCAGGTTTGGGTATGGCAAAGAATAAAGATGTAACAGATTGAACCAAGAGTCTCTGTAAAGATGGAAACACTACTATAAGCATTCTGATCTGAATTGCAAGGAGTCAGATACCTTAACTAAAAGGGATATTATATCCTTTATTTGCAAATACTGATTATTTCCTATGTTCTGTATGTAGATGGATAAAAAAGCTCCTCACACAATCCTTAGCAGGGTTATATCACAAACCTTTTGATTTCCCATAAATGAGAGTCATGCTGTGGTACAAGTACAGTTGAGAATCTGTTTCTCTTCTCTCCTTATAGCATGTAGACAGTTGGGAAAAGGTGATAAGAGTTAAAAGTCTATACCAGTTTGGAAATCAGAAAGATTTTAATTAGAATGATGTTTTCTTTTCTATTTTTTTTCTTTTTTCTTTTTTTTTAAAATACATTTCAGGACCTGTAGATGAGTACATGTTGCCATTTGAGGAAGAAATTGGCCAGCATCCGTCTCTTGAAGACATGCAGGAAGTTGTTGTGCATAAAAAAAAGAGGCCTGTTTTAAGAGATTATTGGCAGAAACATGCTGTAAGTCGCAGTTAGCTTTTCATTTGAAATTCCAGTAAAACGCTTTTCAGAATGACTTATTTCTGCACATTTATCTCACTTCTGGGAGGATTTTCTGAGGGAAATGATCAGGGCACAAGACAATCTGTGCTGGAATTGTAGAGGCAGAATCAGGCAGGATCTCTGTATCCCTGAGGGAGACTGTGAAGTCAAAGCTTTAGAAGGCTCTTGTCTCAATGATCCTGAGCTTCCATTTAGAAAGCTTCTCGGGTGATAGGAATTCCTGATTCTGAGCCTGTGGATAGTTGAGTATCTTTGCTGATTACCATCTTCCAAAATGATACTATATTTAAAGGTTTATTAAGCACCAAGCGTTCTCCTCTCGGTGGGAATTTGTGTTAGCCGTTTGATTTGAGCTTAAGAGTTTCAAGTTCTTAAGACTGCTCTAAAACTGGACTAGGCAGAGGATAAGACATTACTGCCCTGGACTCTTTGGTCTAAAGGTAACTAGAAACATGGATAAAACCAAGGACTCTTCAAAGATGGCTTCCTAATCCTCTAATTGCAAGATAGATATATCAGTGTATCTGACAAAATTGTAAAAATAGGTAGAACCCTTTGAGCCTTACTTTTGAGCCTAGCACACTACTGTTAGCATTGGAATGACTTGGTTTACAACAATGAATAGGGATTTTTGAAATTAAAAACAAAATTCCTGATATGATAGTTTCCAATGCTAAAAATGGATGGTTTCTCTTAGTGCTTTTCTTCATGGTCCTGTGCATACTAAGTAAAATTGAATGTTGACAAACATGTATCAGATTTGGCTAATCTTGAAACTTATTTGAACCATAAAAATAGCAATTTCCTTATGAAAATTTCATTCTGTTTCCTAATAGAAAACAAAAATTTCTGTGGTGTTTGAATATATTTTTCTGCTTTTAGGGAATGGCAATGCTCTGTGAAACGATAGAAGAATGTTGGGATCACGATGCAGAAGCCAGGTTATCAGCTGGCTGTGTAGGTGAAAGAATTACCCAGATGCAAAGACTAACAAATATCATTACCACAGAGGACATTGTAACAGTGGTCACAATGGTGACAAATGTTGACTTTCCTCCCAAAGAATCTAGTCTATGATGGTTGCACCATCTGTACACACTAAGGAATGGGACTCTGAACTGGAGCTGCTAAGCTAATGAAACTGCTTACAGTTTGTTTTCTGTGTGAAATGCGCAGCATGTCTCCTGGAAATGTAAGAAGACCTTTGTTGAAAACATGGCTCCTGGAGACTTACTGCATTGCCTATAGCACAGATGTGAAGGACACGGGACTAAGAGAAAAGTTGCAAACTCTATAAAGAAACTTTTGAAAAAGTATATGTAAAGAATGTGGTCTTCTCCAAATCAAGGACCTTTTGGACCTGGCTAATGGAGTGTTTGAAAACTGACATCAGATTTCGTAATGTCTGTCAGAAGACACTAATTCCTTAAATGAACTATTGCTATTTTTTTTTAAATCAAAAACTTTTCATTTCAGATTTTAAAAAAGGGTAACTTGTTTTTATTGCATTTGCTGTTGTTGTTTCTCTAAATGACTATTGTAACGCCAACATGACACAGCTTGTGAATGTTCAGTGTGCTGCTGTTCCGTGTACATAGACAACGTCGTCAAAGTGGGTACAGTAAAGAAGCTTCCAAGCATTACTTTAACCTCCCTCAACAAGGTATACCTCAGTTCCACGGTTGCTAAATTATAAAATTGAAAACACTAACAAAAATGGAATAATAAATTGATCCATGTTTTATAAGAAATTCACTGTGTTATTTAAAGAAAAAAGGTAAGCTATGCTTAGTGCCAACAGTAAGTGGCCATTCGTAAAGCAGTGTTTTAGTTTTTCTTGTGCTGGCTTGTAATTTAGGAAAAAAAAGTGCTGTTTTTTGAAATGAAAAGATGCTATCATTTCTCCCTTCTTCCCATGTTTTAAAGCTCCATATTATATCTACTTCCCAAAATATTGCATACTTACCTAAGTATTTCTTTTAGGTGTGCTGCGTTTGGGGAATATTTGAAAACTGAAAGCATGATTTAAATTTTTTTAAGTGAGCTGTGACACTGGAAAGCTCCTCATTTTATCTTTGAAAATAGATTTTTTCTATTTATATATGTAAAATTGTAGTGTATTTCTTTTCACCTAACTGTGTGGGACATTCTGATTTAGGATCACCTCAGGAAGTGCCATGACACAGAGTTCCTCACTCTCTGCTTGGAGACTTTTAACTTTCACTCTACTTCTGCTTGGTGCCATCTTGTCAGAGTAATACTTGATGTCTGTGATATATAAAGAATTATCCCAGGATAGAGATAGTAAACTTTAAGCACAGATTTCAGATGTTACTGCTTTAAAACAAATCAGGGATAACAAGTTAAACTTATAACTTAAAATATGCAATGGCATTTAGAGGTAACCAATGTTGATATAGGTAACATAGCTTAGCTTCCTCCCCTAAATTTCTTTCACAACTCTGATAGTAACTTAGGATAGTTCATGCCTTATCCTTGCTAAGAAAATGGAATTGATGGTAGGAAGGTGCCAAAGTGTTTTTCAAAACAATATTAACATTACAATTATAATTGGATTCTTCCTCCAGTTAATATAGGCCAGTGTAAAACATTAATTTTCAGATTCCTGAATTTCCAGATTCTTAACCAACAAACAGCCAGTATTATGCTATATACTTTTGTCAGGTCATTTTAAAATGCATACATTAACTTTATGAAATAATTTTTTACATGTCACTATCAGGAGCTCACTGTGAATGTGTTATTTAACCACACAGTACACTACACTTTACATGTAATATACACCTAATCTCTGGGAATAATGAATTATGTTATTTATAAATAATGCATAGGTCAGCAGCCCCTAAGCAGGGTGGGGGGAAGAAGAGTAATAGCATTCTTGTCTGTGTGCCACACACTGTAAGAACGGTTTGTGGTCTTGGTCACATACATACCCAAGGTCTCATTGTATTCCTAGTAATTCCCATTTCAATGCTGAGTTCTCCTCTTTATTTAAAAAAATACTTGGCATCTCAATTTCTTGATTTGGTTTTGCTTCTGTTTTGAAATTAATCAAGAAGGGAAAATATTGAGAATGTGCATACAAGAAAAATCTGAAGATGAATCTCTACCTTTGTAAACATTAAACTCTTTCTCAAAGTTACAAAAAAGTCAGAGTGAAAATAAACGAGGATATATGATGTTTGGCTTATGTGAGCACTAGGGATAAATTTTATGAAACCAGTTATTCACAGTATAAAATGTTTTCAAGTTAGGAAAAACTCTTCTAGAAATGCTGGGTATTGTACTTAACTATAGCTAACCAATTTTAAAACTTGTATCTTTTTAAAACCATATTAATAGAAAAACTTTTTATAAGCAGTAAAGAATGTTCCAGTGACTACCTGTCCTTATACCTAGTCTTGTTAACTCTTTTGCAGGATATTTAGTGTTTGGTTTACAGTCAAGTGCAGAGTGGGCAAGTTCAAAAGTTTGAGCTAAGGATACTGGCAAAAAGAAAAGATCAAACAATGAGAAAAACGGTGATTTGTTTTGGGGCAGACACCCCATTAACTTTTTCCTCATGTGTATGGTGCTCCTCATGATTCATCTTGTATTTTGCCTTTCTGATGCCCATCAGAACTGCTGCTCTAACTTACACTCTTCACCTTGCTCAGATCTCCTTGTAAGGAATGTTTTATGATCACCTGCCATAGGATTGATGGATTAACCAGTTTGGCTTTATTCAAAGTCTATGCCCTGCACAGCTCTTGTGTGTATTTTAGGTAGAAAGTTTTTTAGCATGTCATGTGTGATTCTCGTTTGAATGTTTATTACAGGTACCTTGTGAATTCCAGAACAGAGACTGTGCCTCATGATTATTGGTCTCATGAACTTGCACTATCTTTCATGGTGATACTTTCAAACTACAACCAGGAAAAAAAAAAGCAAAACAAGAAGAAACAAAAACCCAACACTTTTGAATCTTTTCTGCCCCATGTCCTCACCCCTAAGTACAGCTGCAAGTAAAACGCAGGTGGCAGAAAATCCCTGGCCAGATGATAGTTTAGTGGAATAAACTGGTTACTTTTTTAAAAAAATGCTTCATTGAAGGTATTTTCCAGTTTTCTTTTTTACTTTTTTTAAAAAAATTACTTTTAGAAACATTTGGTATGATGTGCATAAAATTAACCAATTTACTGGCAAAATGATACAAGTAGCATCTTGACTTAACATCATTTACCTCAGATACTCAACCAGCAGTACATTTTTTTATGCAGTCTCAACCCATATCCTATCTGTTACCTCTCAAAGTATTGGTAAGCAATTATTTTAGCTTTACTCTGTATTTCTTGTCAGTGTTTTGGGCACAGGTTGTTATACTACTGTCAAACCGTACTTGCTATTTTTTTCTGCAAGTATTAACAGAAAGCTAAAAAAAAAAAAAAAAATCCCCATAAAACTCCATCTTGGATAAGTGATTGTTAAATATTGTAAATTGTATGCTATCCCCATTCCATCCCCGCGTCAAATAAAAAAATGAATATGGTATTTGCATATGCAGTTTTTCTTTAGCTTTATGTTTTTCTGAAAGAGGGGAGTATTAGCTTTGTAAATTTATAATGAGGCTTATACCTTGTTATATGGAAGAATGGGGATAGTGCTGAAAGAAGGGAGATGTGTCTATTATGGCATTCCCTCCTTTGTTGTCTAAGCAGATGACATTCCCAGCCAAGCACGTACGTTGGTGCTGCCAATACTAGGAAGCCAGAGGCTAGTTGGCCTTGTGTCACTGTTCACACCAACATTCTCAGATTTTTTAGGGTAAAGGTGAAGAAAGGGGGCACTTTAAATTATGGAGGTTTGAAAGAACCTGCTTTGCTTTCTAAACCAAATTAAAATGCAGACTACGATGGCGTATGTATGGAATCTACCGAAAGACTGAACTGTTTTCTGTAGCATGTTCCACAAAGCATGGATCTTTTAGAAAGTTAACAAATATCATGTTTTCAACATATATAGCATTATGATACAGAATGTTTGGACCAAACAGTTTTAATTCCCCAGAGCCATTCACGTGCCTGTGAATCAGTTTTTTTGGTTTTTGGGGGGTTTTTTTTGCATTTTTGGCAGGGGCTGGGTTTGAACCTGCCACCTCTGTCATATGGGGTCGGGGCCCTACTCCTTTGATTCACAGGCACCGCCCTCAGAGAGGTCTTTTTAACAAGATTTGTTGTAGACCACAGAAGAGGAGAGAAAACAGGAATGAAAACTACACTGAAGTAGTAACTTCTCTTTACTGGATTTTCTGTTTTGTTTTTTTTTTTTTAATTAAATCATAGCTGTGTACATTAATGTAATCATGCAGTACAATGTGCTGGTTTCATATACAATTTGAAATGTTTTCATCAAACTGGTTAACATAGCCTTCATGGCATTTTCTTAGTTTATACTCTATCTTCATTGGATTTTCAATCTGATAATCCAGGGCAGTTCATGAGTCTAGTTTTTTGCTATATTTTTTCTCCTCTAGTAAATGAAGAAAATACATTTCTACCATGCTTATTAATTTACATTATTCTTGAACTTTTTTTTTTTTTTTTTTAACTAGGGCTTTACAGATTTGGTTTTGTATTTTAGTGATGATTAAGCAATTTAAGAGATGAAGTTAGTTCGAAAACCTAGCAAACAAATTTTAGCTTCTTTGTATTAGGGAATGTGGAAAGGCAAACATCAACTCATCCTCCCAACAAAAATGTCTTGAGATAGTAGGCATTTACTTTACTTTGTAAGACTTGCTAACCTATTTTTCCCAATTTGCTTTACAACTCTTTCATGTCTACCTCAATTACTGCAAATGAAAACCTACCTTGATACTTAAGTTTTTAAATCTGTTTACCTGGGTTGTTTGTGGACCTTCTACAGTTAGTTCTTATGTAGCCAGGGAGGCAGAAGAGGACTTTCAGCTTTTAAGTATCATCTTAAGCTAAGAAAAATTTTTAGGTCATTTCATGAGGCTATTACTCTTTATGGCAAATAATACTTTAAGAGATTTTTCTTTTAAAGGGACAATTAAAGCTGAAGTGTGAAATCCTTGGTGCTAGTAATGCCACCATATTAAGTATTTTGGTAAAATATCTCCTATAAATAAGGAGATACAGGCATAGAACCAGTATGCAAGCCTTAACCTTAATAAGACTGGTGAAAAGTAAATGACAGTCATCTGAAGACCTAGAAGGCTTAATTTTCTTTCGGGGGGGGGGGCCAGAGGGCTTCAAGGAGATAGGCTATATATGTGAAAGAATAAGTTATGGCCAGGCGCAGTGGCTCACGTCTGTAGTCCTAGCAATTTGGGTGGCCAACGCAGGTAGAGTGCCTAAGTTCAGGAGTTTGAGACAAGCCTGAGAGCAAGTAGCTGTCTCTACTAAGAAACAGAAAAACTAGCCGGGCATGGTGGCAGACATCTGTCATCCCAGCTACTCAGGTGGCTGAAGCAAAGGGACTGCTTGAACTCAGGAGTTTAAGGTGCTTTGAGCTATGATGCCCTAGCACTACCAGAGTGAGGCTCTGTCTCAAAAACAAACCAATCAGACAAAAAAAAAAAAGTTGTAACCTATTCAGTGTAATACTGAAGTGCTATCACACTTTAACGCACAGAAATCTATTTCCAAAGGAAATTGTTCCTTACAAAGAATAATTAAAAAATTACTTAGTAAGGAACCCATTGTTGAACTTCAGGTCTTACTAGCACTGGCTTGGTATCAATCAAACTTGAGTTGAATTCCAGGGTCTGTCAGTCATTTCTAACCTGTGTGATACTGGACACTGCCAGGACTATGTTAGTTTTCTGATCTATTAATACCCATACCTGAATCTCAGGGCATCTGAAGTTAAACGGGTTGATTATATAAACTGCACAAGGATAGAAGTAGGGACTGTGTCTTGTAAACCTCCCATCTGCTCATTGGACAATTAAAGTTACTGAGTGCTTGTTAAATTTCATTTTAAACACATACCTGTGTTCATTTCCGATTTATAAGGTAATAATTTGACTGACATTTTCACATTCCTCATAGAGATTTACTTTTTGATACAGATTCAGCTAACATTGCCACACACTTCCATTTGTGTGAGTGGGTTTCCAGAAATCTAAAGTACAGTCATATGCTATTTAATAATGGTGCTATATTCTGAGGAAGATATTGTTAGATGATTTCCTCACATGGTCCGAACATCATAGAGCAGTGGTTCTCAACCTTCCTAATGCTACAATGTACTTTTATTGTTAAAAAGGGGTCGTGACCCACAGGTTGAGAACCGCTGTCATAGAGTATACTTACACTTAAATGGTACAGCCTATTGCTAGTAGGTACAAACCTGTATAACATGTTACCATATTGAATACTAAAGGCAACAGTAATATAAGAAGTGTATTTGTTTATATAAACAAAGAAAAGGCATAGTATTTCAGGCCCACCCTTGTATATGTATGTGATCTGTCATTGACCAAAGTATTGTTAGATGAGGCATGACTGTACTTGTTTAAAGGCAAATTCTGATCCTTTTTAGCAAAGTAGGCTGAAGAATCTATATTTTAGGACAACCCTACAAGGGATTGTGATGTTTTACATTTTGTTTAGTCTAGAAAAAAAAATCTTTAGGCCTTTTTCTTCCATGTGGAGCATTCTCTGGCTAACTTTGTCAGTCTCCTATGCTAGAAGCCTGGGGTCTGGGTAAAATCTGCATGTGTATAGAAAAAAAAAATGAAGCACTCCTACTGAACCAAAAGATTACTTAGATTGTTTTTATTTTTTATCATGTTGGTTTAAGGTTTATAAAAACATCTAGCTGCTAGGTTGAAATAAACTCTTTAAATGGACCATGTAAACACTTGACAAGTATTAAATACGCATATGGTTCAAACCCTAAAACAGTCATGTTTTATTGTTTTGGACTGCTACTCAGAACATAACCAAAATCAATATACGAATTTATAAATTGTGTAACTGGTAGACTCAAAGGCAAGACACTGCCAAGACAGTGCACATGAGAATCTCCCATAAATACAAAAATGTTTATAAAAATTAGAAAATGTAATAACACAT
>CAUYON010212977.1:0-23950 GCA_963573935.1 Arctocebus calabarensis
GTAACAGGGAGTGTGCAAGGGAGGGGAGGGGTCAATCCGGAAAATCATTTCTCTGTGCTGGGAGGAGGTGGGTAGATGTCCCCAGGCTGTGTTTTGACATTTAAGCCTGGCTTGGGCGCCCCTTTTTGGGCCCTCACAAGCGATGAGTCCACAAATTGGTATCTAGAGAACATTTAGTAAATTGGCTGTTGGAAGATAAACAGAAAATAAGCTTCTTAATGTCTAGATATACATGTACTAATGGTTGTTAAATGAAGTATTATTGATAGAGTTGTTTTTCCTTTTTTTTAATGGTTTATCTATTACCTGAGAAGCAAATGCTAACAGTATTTAAATACATATATAATATGTAGAATACCATATAAATATATGGTATATACATTCACACATGAATCAAAGGGACTTTTAAAAGTTTATGAAAAAAATGAAATTAAAAAATAAAAAATATAAACTTTATTTCTCAACATAAAACTTCATCAAAGTCAAGCCACTTTTATAAGAGATGATAGTGGCTATTTAGTGAATTCCTAAAGAACTGAGGGTCTATAGGATTCAACTATGTCAATGCAGGCCCTTACATCATTAGCTGAAGTAGAATAGGTGCCTTGTACAGTGTTTCTAAGGAAACAGAAACAGCAGCACCAAAACTTAGAAGGAGCCAAATCAGGATAGTAAGTATGTTCAATGATTTCCCATTGAAACTATTGCAAAGTTGCCCTTGTTTGATGGGAAGAATAGGCAGGAGCATTGTTGTGGTAGAGAAGGACTCTCTGATGAAGACTTATTTGGTGTTTTTCTGCTAAAGCTTTAGCTAACTTCCTCAAAAAAACGCCCATAACAAGCAGGTGCCATTGATCTTTGATCCTCCAGAAAGTCAATAAGCAAAATGCCTTGAGCATCCCACAAAGCTGTTGCCATGACCTTTGCTCTTGACCAATCCACTTTTGCTTTGATTGGACCACTTCTGCCTCTTGGTAGATTGCTTGAATTGTGCTTTGTCTTCAGGATTGTACTGGTAAAGCCAGGTTTTGTTTCCTGCTATAAGTTTTCAAAGAAATGCTTCAGGACTTCGATCCCACTTGTTTAAAATTTCCATTGAAAACTCCATTTGTGTCTGTAGCTTTTCTGTATACAATGGTTTTGATGCCCATCAAGTGTAAACTTTCCTCAAATTTATTTTCTTAGTCAAACTAGTATAAGCTGAACCAATTGAGATGTTTGAGATGTTGGCTGTAGTTTCTGCTATTAATCATAGCTCTTTGTAAATTAGGGCATGGAGAAGATTGATTTTTTTCTAACAAATTGATATGGATGATCTGTGGACTTCATCTTCAATATTGTGCCATCCTCTCTTAAAATAAGTTGTCCATTTGTAAACTGTTGATTTCTTTGGGGTGACAGAAATTTATTTCTCACTGTTTGGAGACTGGAAAGTCAAAATCAAGGAAGCAATGCACTTAGTGTTAGATGAAGGTCTGCCTCCTGGTTCAATGATAACTGTCTCCTGTCTGTGGCCTCACATGGTAAAAGGGGCCTGGAGTCCCACTTAGTTCTCTTTTGTAAGGCCACCTGTCCCATTCATTAGGCTCCACCCTCATGATCTAACAATCTCCCAAACACCAGTAACAAAAATGTTATAGAGATAACAGCAATAATTTCACAATTCTTCCAACCAAATTTATCTGAAATAAATTTGATATTTGTTCCTGCTTCAGTTTTAGCCAAAGTCATGTTGCTCTCATGGGGACTCTTAATGTCTCAAAATAGATTAGTTTATCTTGGTGCAAAAATTTTAAATGCACATGTGATTTTTTGCAGGTTTTTCCATAATATGAATTTATATGAATTTTTTGAAGACCCCTTTGAGTGTGTGTGTGCATGTGTATATATAAGTATTTTTATTGTTGTCTTTTTTTTATATCCTTCATTTTGCCCTTGGGTAACTTCTCCCCTTCTCTTGGCAAGATTTATCTTGATAGCCCTTTATCAGTCAATTCCCAGTCAGAAAAATGGAAGTCAGATCAGATATTTCAACAAGGGAAACTTATTATAGGTAAATGGCCACACAAATATTGAAGAACCCCATCTGAGATTTCACAGAGCTAATAATGGAAGAAAGCAACTACAATTTCTAAGGTGATGAAGAGGGAAATTTGGGATTCTTAGGACCAAGAAATGTGGAAAAAAGACCTGTGGAGTTGAGGTCCTGACCTTTGGAGGGAGGGCTTCTGTCCAGCCAGTGGTTCTAAATCAGAAGCTGAGAGAAGACGCACTTAAGAATTGGGTCCTAGACTCCTAATGAGAGAGAATATCATACATTTTTGGGGCCACTATAACAAAATACCTAAGACTGGGTAGATTGTAAGCAGCAGAAATTTATTTCTCACAGTTCTGGAGGCTGGGACATCCAAAATCAAGGAGGCAGTACACTTAGTGCCTGATGAAAGTCTGTCTCCTGGTTCACTGATGACTGTCTTCTTTCTGTTCTCCTGTTAGTACTCTTTGATAAATATGATATAGAACTTCATGGCAAAGAAGAGCTATACTTGCAGAGTCCCAGCCTTAGTATCATGAAGCAGAGTGTGGAAGGGTGGGTGTTGGCCTGAGAGGTAATAGGCCAAAGATGACATAATTCCTTTAACCAAGTTTTACTATTATAAAACTATTCCTAATAGGACTATGGAGACCTTCTTACCATGCATTAGGCATATGTATAACACTGTCTAAGAGTAGGGTTAGTGAGGAATAATAAATTAGGATAATGAGTATGATTCAGGAAAAAACTAACATCACCCTTGCTCCCATTATGAGTCAACAATTTTATTAAGTTCTTCAGAGATAATATCTTATTTTGTAATTCTACCAGCCTTGTTAAGAAAGTGGGCTTATCTCCATATTGCACATAAAAAAATTTGACTCAGAGGATTTACATGATTTTAGTCAGTAAGTAGCACATAGGAATCTAGCCAAGTGCTGTCTAACAACAAAGGAAATGTTGGACTTCCCTCATCCACTAAGATGTAGAATAAGCAACACCAAGGAGTTAGAAATATAGGCAGTCCTAGTCTTTTTAAATTGTTAATATTATTTTTAATTGACAAATCATAATAGTATATATCTGTAGGGTACATGATGTTTTAATGTCTGTTTGTATTATGGAATGATAAAATGAAGCTAATTACAGTATCCATTACTTCAATTGCCTATCATTTTCTATAGTGAGACAATTTAAATTTAATCTCCTATTTATTTTGAAATATACAATACTTGATTATTGACTACAGTCATCCTGCTGTGCAATCAATTTCAAAATGTATTCCTCTTTTCTATCTGCAACTTTGTACCCTTTGATCAATAACTTCCCAGTTCCCCAACCCCTGCCTTAACCTTCAGTTTTTGGTATCCATCATACTTTTTACTTCTATGGTTTTTTAAGATAGCATATATAATATAAGTGATATCTCAAAGGAACTGAAGTCAATATGTCAAAAGAATATCTGCTATGCTCATCAGTTTTATGCTTCTATCATAGAACACTCAAATCATGGTAATTTATAATGATAAGATATGTATTTGGTTCACAGTTTTGGAGGCTGGTAAGTCCAAGGGCATGGTGCTAGCACCTGCTCAACTATCTGGTGGGGGTTTTCTAGTTGTGTCATCCTATAGTACAAAGTAGAAAGGCAAGCAAGCATGTGAGACAAAGAAAGAAAATCAGCTGAGTTGATCCTTTTCTTAGAATCCCACTCCTGAAATAACTAACATACTGCCAACATAATGACTTTAATTCATTCATGGAGGCAGTAACCACATGACCATCTAAAGATCCTACTTCTCAACACGTAAAATGGCAATTAAATTTCAACATGCATTTTGGAGTGAACATCCAAAACATAGCATCTGCACTTCCATAGTCATTGCAACATTCTTTACAATAACTAAGGTATGTAACCAACCTAAATGTCAATCAATAGATAAATAGATAAAAAATATGGTATATACACGATGGAATATTATTCAGCTTTTAAGAAGGAGGAAATTCTATCATTTGCAACAACATGGTTGAGTCTGGAGGACATTACCATAAGAGAAATAAACCAGTGATAGACAAGTTTCGTAGTCTTAAAGTCAAGTTTCTGCTCCTACAAACCAATGAATCCCTGGTGGCAGCTGTTCCTGATTTCTCATGTCATTCATGGGTATGGTGTAATAGTGACAACTTCCTTCTGGTGATTTTCACTTCCTGCCTCCCATCTCAGGGCTTTTCAGTTACTGCTGAGATATGAGATAGCAGGGCACATCCTCAGGCCTCATGCATGTGTAACCTGAGAAAGCAAGGGAGTTAGTGTGGCTTCTGTGGCTCAGTGAGTAGGGCTCCAGCCCCATATACCAAGGGTAGGATGGTGGGTTTGAACCCAGCCCCACCGAACTGCAACAAAAAAATATCTGGGTGTTGGGGCAGGTGCCTGTAGTCTCAGCTACTCAGTAGGCTGAGGCAAGAGAGTCACCTAAGCCCTAGAGCTGGAGGTTGCTGTGAACTGTGACACCACAACACTCTAAGGGAGACAAAGTAAGTGAGACTCTGTTAGACTCTGTCTCAAAAAAAAAATGCAAGGGAGTGAATACCTTTTGGAGTCAAATCTGAGGAATGGATATTAGAATTTATATATAATTTTTTTCTCTCCTTCTCCCTGGATGTACTTCATATTTACAATAGCATCATGCGGCCTCTGAGAAAATGTCCTGTAAGGCTAGGCAAATAGCTTGTCACAAACTGTGCACAGCTCTTTAACACACTGTGTTATATTTGTTTCCACTTATACTCCTTTTCTATCATTCCTACTGCTTTGGGATTACATTTTCCATGATAAAATATTAGCACAATGAGCTTTTGCAAGGCCATGGGGCTGAGGGGGGCGTGCACAAGGACATGATGTGAGGGACAATTGCAGGCTAAGATGATGTGTCTCCTATTTTTCTTAGTGTCTGGAAATAATCCCAAATATTTGCCAGTTTACATAGTAGGAGCTATAAGGAGACAAAAACATAGTAGGGAGAGGACTTCTCCATTTATGGTATGAAAGCTTGTTATCCTGCAGATCAGTGCTAACTATTTAAAATAAATTTCCTTAAAGGAGGCCTGATGTGTGCCATCATTTTAGCCCTGGAGGACTCTTCTTTTTCCACTTCAAACTTGATGCTGATACAATCCCATAGCTTCTGAATAGCCAACTTCCACTCAGAACTCATGATTCATCTTTTGTCACTCCCTCCAGGGAGAGCTCACTGGTAACTCTCCTTCCTTTCAAGCTTTTGAGAATATTAGGGTTCCCTCCTCTGTGGTTCAGAGGTCTTTTCTCATTTTTATCATGGCATAAATCATTCTGCTTCTGTGTAACATAGAGAGATCCTGAAAACAGAATCCAAGCCTTGGCTACTGCTAAATTTCTAGAAACTAACAAAGACCTACCAACACAGTAGGCACTTGATGTTGGTTAACTTGACTGAATGAATTAAAGGGTAACCCTGATCAAAGTCCTGCAGGTTGTGATTATCCTATGGAACAATTCAAAACCCAAACTTTTCTGAATCAGACCTACGTTTTGTGTGACTGGAATATATGTTTGCCCATATAATGAAAGATCATGGCAAAAGGGTTCTATGATATCAAAATGTGAATCTCTTTGCAAACTTTTACAACTTGGCATTGTTTAATTATTTTGGTTAAGTATTGAAAAGCCCTGATGAAATTCTAATTTGGAAGCATTATACCAAAATATCAGATCAGATTAGCTCCAATTCTCTGCAAAATATTGTTGCGGAACCAAATCTGAACATAGCCAAATATCAAAACCTGAGACTTACCCACTGTGCAAAACTGATTTCTTCAGATGAGAGGTACCTTAAAAGCAAGGTGGCGTATTGATTGGTCTCCAGGATGAAGGAAAAACAGAAAGAACAAAGGGCAAGGGCAAGACAGAAAGGAAAATAGCTTTGATGCACTGGCTAACAAAAACATTGAATCTGAACTGTCTTTGTCTTTGGAGCATCCTGAGAGAAGCCTAGGGTGGGTAATCTGGTCGGGAGGAGGACTAAGGCAGGAATGCATCTGATGGGTGGGGTTCTCCATGGGAGACGGTCAGTGGCTAACTGCAGCAGAGGACAGTGATGGATGCTTCAGATTTGAGGACCACAGAAAGGTCCCTGGAAGCATTTTTCATGCACTTCATATCTATGATTAGAACATCAACCTAGGCAACCTACATAAGGGTGGGACCTGTAGTTAGGAAAATGAACAGTAATTTACCTTAGTAATAAATGACTCAAAGGTTTATAGCTTTTCTTTAGACAGAATTATATAGTAATTAAAAGAGGGAAGTCCTGCTGGTGGCTCACACCTGTAATCCTAGTACACTGGGAGGCCCAGGCAGATGGATTACTTGAGCTTATGAGATCCAGATCAGCCTGAGAAAGAGCGAGACCTTGTCTCTACTAGAAATTGAGAAATTAGTCAGACATTGTGGCAAGTATCTACAGTCTCAGCTACTTGGGAGGCTAAGGTAAGAGGATTGTTTGAGTCCAAGAGTTTGAGGTTGCTGTGAGCTATGATGATGCACAGTACTGTACCTAGGGCGATAAAGTGAGATTTGGTCTCAAAAAATAAATAAATAAATAAAATAAAAGTGGGTAGTCCCCAAATATAGAAAAATTTGTGTTTTCTACCATTTGCTAACTGTGTGATCTCAGGCTACTACTATTTCTTCCTCCTATTAAACTAAAGATAATAATAGTATTTACTTCAGAGGGTTACTATAAACATTCAGAAAAAAAGTATATGAGAAGCACTTTTCTAAGTAGCACTGGTAAGTGTTAAATACATGCTCGTTGTTGGTCACTCTGCTGTGATTATTAAACTCTTGCCTAATGTTCCAGCTTTTCTGTTTTGACTAGCAAGAATATATTTTAAGAATTGTTTAAAGTTTTCTAATCCTCAGTAATATAGACATCTACTCCCTAGGACCTAGGACATCATAAGCAATTTTCTCAAAGTTACTAAAAATCTGCCATGTTCTAAGTGACCTTTCTCAAGTGCTCTCCTAGTCTAGGGAGGCAGAAGAGTAACTTGAAGGTGAAATACCCCTTTAGCAATCCCCTAGGTGAATGGGAAATTTAAAATAATATTCTAATGATTCATTGTACATTACTACGCCCCATTAGGTGCCTATATTACATCTTGGGGCACAATCAATATCTGTCATCTTGCTTATGGCTTTGGTGCTAGAGCAGTTCAATTTCATTTTGCAACTCTCATGCTCATGAAGCTGTATCTCAGGTGTCGTATGATAAAATATTACTCAGAAGTACATATTCACTCTCAAAGCATAGTGGAAAAAAATTGATGAAGAAGGTGTCTTTCCATCTGGTCAAACACCATTAAAGTGAAGATACGATTGATAGATTCTATGAAACTTTTTGGTGACTCCAAGTCGGGGGCTGTGGGTGGGGGAGGGAGAGAGAGAGAGAGAGAGGGAGAGAGAGAGAGAAAGAGAGGTCTGTACTCAAGGGAGTTCCTTTTGATGCGTGTTTGAAACATTTAAACCCGATTGCTCTGTATGAATTTTAATGTAGATAAAACTAGCTCATGAACATGTCTTTTATACAAATAGAGGTGTCAATATATAGGTAGATGCTTCTTTGATTAAAATTTTAAAAAGTATTTGGTTTTAGGCCAGGACAAAGATTTAGAGAGATTCCAAAGCAGCTGTGAGTAAACAGTAAATCTGTGGTCATTATGCTAAACATGATGAGTATGTTAGATAAACAATATATTTTGAGTTGTTTTCTTTCAGAATTAGAATGCCAACTGAGTGACCTCTCTTTTGCTCATGTGGGCGCTATAACATGAATGAACCCAGGGGCACATTCCAGTCTACATATCTTCCCTGCAGCTTCTACCACATGGCGAGTCATTGAGTTAATGGAGGCTTGTGTGTGAATTCAAACATCCCTGAGAGGGTGAAACCAATCATCTGGTGACTCACACTTTAGTGAGAATTTTTGAAAATGTTAAATATATGATTTCTTTCCAAATTGAGAACAGAAATAAATGTGAATTCTGCTTGAGATAGAGGATATGGAACACTCTGGGGATCTAGAACACCAGGGAATAGGACAGGCCAGAGAGAGCCCCTGACACAGATTCAACAGAGGGTAACATGACAGTGAGTGCGTGTGTGTGGCAAAGGGAGCTATGGAGATGGTAAGAGTTGTAAAAATGAATTAACTTGAACTGCTCTTCTGTTCAAGATGCTGTTGGCTATGCACACCCTTTGTTGTGACTCTGGAAGTCACTAGTAGCAAGTAGCATCCTGCTTCACACTCAGACACTCGAAGAGCTGCTCAACTTGCCCAACTTTGTAAAAGAAGGGACATTAGCAATAAGTGTATCTGGTGACATGTGCTTTGGGATCAAAAATAGCTTTGGGATCAAAAATACAGACAGTGGCTTTCTTTGACATAGAGAGGTGTTTGTCCCAAAAGATGACTGAAAAAGTGGTTTGATTTGATCTTTAATATCTAGTCACGAAATGCGTGTACTGGTAGCCAGCATGTACAGTTTGGGAGTTTTGACTGATTACAATTTATTAGTTTTCTTTTAGAAAGTTGAGAGATTCAAACACCTTGATATTGATATACCAATGGACCTTGGAGACACATTTTTGGGATTTTAGCATAAGGAATTGATTCTCAGACTACAGAATGAATACAGGCTGATACCAGGGTCAATGCCTGCAGTCTGAGAAAAAGATGTTATCCTGCAAGAGAAGGATGCAAAGATTCCAAATAACATATCATTTCATTTGCACAATTATGGAGCAGAGGGGAAGTGGGATTCACAGGATAAAGGAAGTGGAATCATCATACAGAAACATGAATTCTGATTGGGACAATCTCAACAAGCTGCAGGCAATTGTAAAGCTTGCTGGGTTTGACTGGGATATCCTGTTATTTCTTTTTTTATGCTGGATTTTGTCAGCCTTTTGTACCTGAAATAAGATACTAGGAAGGCTTTTATCTTTTTTTTTTTTTTTTTTTTACAATTATTCATCAGTTTCTGTGTTTACACAGCTTTGGGTGACTGCAGACTATCACTTGTACATTTTAGAAGGCCTATAAGGAGGAAGAGAATGACAAGCTGTCTTAACCAAGCATAGAAAAGTGAATCTTCTATTTTCCTTGTCATTTGTTACAGAACCAAGCACAGTGCCCTCCCCACTTTCACAATAAGGAGTCATTGTCTTCCCATACCTTAGGGCTGGTGTGGGATGGTGTGAGGTGTTCTGTTCTAGGGTATATTTCCAACTTTCTCATTTTAGGATTATAGTTCAGAATTTTGTTGAAGTACACAGGATTCCTCAGTAGCCTTCTACTTATTCTCCTTTTACTTGTCACTTCTTATTTCCAACTTATCTTCTATGTTGTCATGAAGCAAATTTTCTTTAAACACTGCTTTGTTTTTTTTTAGCAATTGCTTGTTGAGGAACCTACCACGTTTTTGATTACCATTGTGTGTAAATCACATTTCTCTTCCTGGATGTCAAGCCCATCCTCAGCTTTGCTCTGCTTGGTCTCACTTTAATATTTTGCTCCTCTTCGACATAAATTACTCTCTCCCCTCACTAAGCCTTTTTCTTCACTCTCTCTCATGAACTCATGCTATTCCCTGCACTGCTGTTTTTCTCAAGTCACCACCCTACCTTCTTTCTCTTCCTTCTTATATCTTACTAAGCTTCAAGTTTCACCTTAATTTCCATCTTATAATGACCAAATCGCTCACAATGGGCCCATTGCTCTTCTAAACATGTCATATATCATGATGTTTAATTTTTATACCAATCTATAGGAGAGGAAAATTTCTCCTCTACCCTCTCAGAGTCTGTGATTGAGCATAAGTATTAAAACTGACATAGACAGATTAGCAGAGGGGAAAAAAAGCATATAAGTTTTAGTAAAATTTATGTGTACATGGAGGAGAGTCCTCTCAAGAAAATGACGACTCAAAGATGTGACGTGACAGACAGCTGATATATTTCTTAGACAAAGAAATGCCATGACAAAGGGGTTTGGCCTAGAGGCAGTAAATTGTGGAGGAGTATAAGACATATGGGGGAAAACCGAGGAAAATAAAGGTTATTTTAGAGAGTTATTACGGGTCCATTTTAGCAGCCCTTCTCATGGAGATTACAAGGGGGCTATCTTCCTAACACAAGGAGTACACCTGTCTCATGGGAAATGTTATGGCTTCAGGGAAAGAAGGGAGGTGAGAAATCCCTTTGTTCCTCTGCTGTTTTTCAAGTTCCTTCAATTGAAAATAATCAGTATACTAAAGTGGGATATTTTAGTGGTGGCATGTCTTTAACTTCTCCACATTTTATAAGGTAGTTCTATGTTCCCATTTTACAAATGGGGACACTGAGGCTCAGCGGAGAAGTGGCCCCAGTACCACAGCTGTGAAGTACACCCACCAGGCACAGAGCAGCTGCCTGCCCCTCCTCCTATTCTGTCTGCTGCTCTCTCCTGTCTTGCTCTGCTCCACTGTTCTTCCTCTCGCACTGACTTCCTTCACATATGAACTTCCTGTACTTGAACCTACACAGTTTATTATTTCCTTATGTTTATTTCAGGTGTGGTAATTTTTTTCTAGGCAATTATATAGCAAGGTCTCATGAAATAATTTGTATGCCTCGTTCTACTTTCTTTCCAAAGCAATATTTAGTCCTAGCTCATGATAGAAATTCATTAAATGCTTTGTCATTGGTAGGCAATGCAACGATGGCTGTTCTATCCTCCAATGGTGTAAATTGTCACCTTGATTTTTTGTAATTCACTGTGATAGTATAGACCAACTATCTTCAATACACTAAAAAGTGTGTTAAATACTATGGGTATGATCTACAAATTGGTCCTCAGCTTTGGTGAGTAGTAGTAGGCTAGCATTCTGCAATGGTTTCTGAGTTGGGTTCCAATGGATCTAAATTATTCGGTTTTCATTTGACATTTTTCTGAAACTAATTTTTACACATTCCAACCCACATAAACAGTAAACAAGACAATTACATACAGTTATAGTTCACACCATGATAAATACTGTTCGGCTACCTTAGTAGGGCATCAGAAAGCCCATGATTCAGAAAACATGAACATTGTCTTAAAAACCTAATTTCACAGTGATTTAGCTGATTTTTATTTCTTTTAATGAACATGATGATGTAAACTTGAGAAAATATCTGGGTTTTATTTTGGATTGATTCTCAAAGTATATGGACATTAGGAACAGAGTCTTGGAAATCAGGCAGACCTGATTTGGAATCTCAGCTCTCCTAGCTGGGTGATCTTAGCAAAGACTGTAGCTTCTCTGAACAACTGCTTCTTAATATCCAAACTGGGGATAATTATACCTACTCTGCAGGGGTGGCTCTGAGAATTAAATTCAGTAATACATATAAAGAAATGACTTAGTGTACTTTCTGCCATATGAAAATTGCTCAAGCGAGTAGGGCGCCGGCTCCATATACTGAGGGTGGTGGGTTCAAACCCGGTCCCGGCCGAACTGCATCAAAAATTAGCCAGGCGCTGTGGTGGGTACCTGTAGTTCTAGCCACTTGGGAGGCTGAGGCAAGAGAATCGCTTAAGCCCAAGAGCTGGAGGTTGCTGTGAGCTGTGACTCCACAAAGTTTTGTTAATGGTGATCATATATCCATAAATAATATATGCCACCTCACCTGAATAAATGGCATATGGAATTTGAAAATTACAGTCTCTATTCTTTCTTCTTTCTTTTCTTCCTCCTTCCTTCCAACCCTTTCCTCTTCTTTCTTCTTTCTCCCTAAAGTATAATTGACATAAAATAAATTCAATCATCTTAATGTATAGTTGGCTAGATTTGGTAATTGCATGTAGTTGGGTAAGCCCCCCGAAATGAAACCATAAAATAATTCCATCAGCCCCAAATACTTCTTTATGTACATTTTCGGTCAACACCCATCTCCATTCCTTCCCCACCACCCCTAGCCCCAAGCAGCCACTGATCTGTTTCTGTCACTGCATTTTACCATTTTTAGAATTCCATATAAATGGAAATATAAAATTGGTACTTTATCCATATCATTGTGATTGATTCGTGTTGTTAGGCATAATAATATTTTGTTCATATTTATCTCTAAGTATTGTTCTATAGTATGAGTATGTCACAATTTGTCTATCCATTCACCAGTTGATGGGCATTTGGGTTGTTTTGGTTTGGGGCTTTGTGGATACTATTGCTATAAACATTTGATTACGAGGCTTTATGTGGAGTGACTTTCTTACAGGGCTGAGTGAGGATCCTGGGTGACAATGGCAGATGCGGCACACGATGCCTGAATCAGAGCATCTAAGTTGTCTTCTCTCTGCCTCCTGTGATGATGACGGTAGTAATGAAGCAGGCATGTCCTCTCGTTCATGTGGCCAGTCCATATCTGCTCCTCAGAGAGGCTGTACCCCCATTCACTTTGAGCCAGGTTACCTTACCCCCATTCTAGCCATGGTTCCTTGGGCTGAGTTAGACACCTGGATCAAACTGGGACAAATGGATTTCATCCTCCGAGAATGCAAAATTCAGGAAAAGGAGCTTTATTTAATTGATTATGTACATTCGTACTAGAGGTGAGATGGACTTACCTAGGATGGACAGTTTGGAACAAATACTGAGAGAGTAGAGAGAGAGACAGAGCAGAAAAACATTAAGACCTAGAAATAAGATGCTATATGGCAAGATAGAGAAGCCAGCTACATCTATCCCTCCCTCCTGTGTTCCAAGATGCCAGGAAATCCTTTAGACATTGTGGTTTTATAAGATGTCCTGAGAGTTTTCCAGTGGCCTCTCTCTTTCGTTTAAATTAGATTCAGTGGGCTTTTGTTTCTGACAAATATAATGACCAAATAATCTCTGATGGAGACAAATCATAGTTGTTATAAAGATTTGAGTTATCACTATCTACCAATGACTGCTTTAATATTAACAATGATTTCTTGCTTGCCGTCTTAAATTAGACCACCACAACACTGCATGAGGGGGGGTTTCTTTAAAGAAACTGAACTGAGTTTGAAGAAATTAAATAATCTGTGTAAGCGCACAGGGTTGGAGAGCAGCAAACCTGGAGCCTACATTTGAAGCTGCTTTCCCCAAAGTCCCCCATGGAAATGGCGCCCCCCCCCATGCTGGTCACATGCAGGAGGGGGCCCTGGGCTATCAAAGCTCTCACAGGTTAGCAGTCCTCTTTTGCAGGCTAAGGAGTGAGTGGAGTAATAGGCAGTGAGAGAATTCCTATTTATCATCTCCACTTTCTCCATGAGTCTAGATTATTCACTGATAAAAAGGGCAGATGGAAAAGTGTAGGATATTTGAAAGAAGCCATTTGCAAAAGCTAGAGGATGCTAATTTAGGAATGCAGAAAAATTACAAGCACATTGGGCCTAGAAGGACTATAATCCTTATATAAAATGTACAGAAATATAAACATTCCCCTCTTGTATGTTTGTCCTTTCATTTACTTTATGGAGGGAACACATGACTTTTAAAGATCTAGACTGTTTATTTCTATTCCTTCTTGTAAGTGAACAAGGGGTGGGAAGGACTTGTTGAATAGAGAAAAATGAAATAAGTGCAGGGAAACACAAAAAAGGAGGAAAGGGGGTTCTGAGGAAGACACACAGGAGTGTTGCGTGCATCAGGGAAGCACCCCCAGGTTATAGTTGTCGCCCTGGCTTGGGGGGCTGTGGAAGCATGCATAGATGTGTTTTCGTCATGGATATGGTATTTGCATTAACTGTCTGGACTTTGATGACTTCCTTATCCTTTCTAAACTTTTTTCCCTTCATCTGGAAATGAATAGTGTTATACCTCACAGGCTAATTAAAAAACTAAATGGTTTAATGTAAGTAAAATACTAAGCTTTCCAATGCATAGTAGGTTCTTTGTCAATATTAGATTCTTTATTGCTATTTCTTACTGTCTGTGAGACATTCATTGGTCATTCAACTATTCAGAGGTGTCCAGCCTTTTTCTTTTCTATTGCACATTGGTGGTGTCCTGAGCCACACAGTAAATAACAGCAACATTACCAGCAACTGATGAGCTAGAGCAAAGTCCGTGCATACTTTTCATAATATCCAACACCACGATAACCAAAACAGTCCTCAAACAATCCGTATCTGGCACGCAGACCACAAGTTGGACACCCCTGACTTATACTTTAAGGATTTTCTCTGGTCTGGATATTCAAAGAGTCTCACAGTGCAAATATCATTTCATGGCTTATACAGGAGTTAAATATTCTAGTCTCATATGCAAATTCAGATGAAAATATCCCAGAAACTTCTTTGCCTTTATTCACTTAAATTTATCAAAGCATCCTTAGTTACAGGCGCCAAAGGACTTAAATACATACAGCACATGAGCTAAAGTGTTAGACACAGGAATTACAGCTTTGTATGGCTCAGAGTGGTGAGTACCCCTGGATCACAGGCCTGGTGAATGGTCCTTTCTGTGAAAGATAGAGGAGCTGAGAGTGGAGACTAACAGATGAGTCTCATACCCTACTTAAATATTAATAAATCTATATGGATATCAATATAGGTATAGGTATAGACAGATACACATAGCATATTTTTAATGCATGCTGCTTTACAATCTGAACAAAAATAATATTAATTTATTTCTATATTTAGCCTTGAACATCCTTCTGTTCAAAGAGACTTCATAAAAATCAATGTGACTCCAGGAAAGTACTAGCAGGAACTAGGGCATTCACGAAGGCATGCTTATGGAACACAGAAAAAGTTTCCATAATTGGTCCCTCAAATGTTGTGCTAAAGACAAACAGGACCATCAGAACAGGCTTTTGACATTCCTTCATTTATTCTGGTACTAAAATGAGCAATTTAAAAGCAGTTGGAAACAGATGACTGGCTATTTTTGAACACAGTCCTCTGAAAGTACAACAAAACCAAAACAAAACTAAGTGTATGTAAATATATTAGCTGATGTCAGGGAAGCCCAAACAAACCCAAGAGTTAGACATGTCTCAGGATTTTAATTTAGTTGCTGGACCACCCCCAGTGTAAGCAAACTCAATAATTAGCATACGTGCTCTCTAACGATGAGTAGTAAGTGGAGACAGACAGGGTTGGTCTCCATGAGCTTTTTATGCACATGGGCTCCCAAATCTTACAATTACTCAAATTTGTCCTGCAGGTTTGATCCACAGAAGGATCCTGAACTAAAATTAGCAGCCCAGGCACAGTGGCCTCACCTAGCATAGAACCCTTCCTCCAACATTCATTATCTGGGGGCTGCAAATTACTTCTTGCCTTGTATTGTTTCCAGAAGATGAGTTTTCCAGGTGATAAGCTTGCTAGACAATGGTATATTCCCGCATCTACTTTTAAAAGTAGCAATCAAGAAGATAATCCTTAAAGATCTGCAGGCACCTGTGGGGATGAGACACATAATTACTCTGAAGAGATTGCTGTCTTTGAACATATCAATGATGAACAGCTATTTTTACTTGGGAAAAAGTGTAGAAATAAGGCAATAGACTTGCAAGGCTGCTCCAGCCTTTTGTGAAACATAGCACAGATGTTCTTATTCTGAGTAAGTGAACTTTGATGTCAGTTATGTAACCAGGCGATGGTGGTGTTATTTGAAGAGGCTTTCTTTCCCACTCTGCAAGACCCAACCCATTTTCCTCTTTCACATTTTGTGTTTTTGTTATTTCTTAATAACCACTGTTCCTCCATTATCTCTCTAGTCACTTCAGGGTTTATTGATTTCATGAGTGTACATTTATTTCCTGGACTTGGTTAAATAGAAATTTCACCTACTCTATGCTTTGCTCATCCTTTGGTGAGCCTAATGTACTTCAGGCAAACCTGACAAGAAGTAGTACTTTGTGGCCTCAGTTTTCTCATCTGTAAAACTGGGAAACTTGTTATGTAGATCAATTGTACTATATACTGTATTTATAACACAGTAGGCACAGATGAAAATAAATTTTTCTCTCTCCCAGCACTCTGCTGTGCACATAAACAAGTATATTATTTTACCTTTACTTATCATCAGTTAGCCAAAGTTTTCTTCTTAACGCATGACTTTGAGAATGCTAATTCACCATTAGCAAAGCATTAATTTTTAGAGCTGTGTTTTGAGTTCTTAAGAAACGTGCACACTTCCGAGGTGCCAGCAGTGGCCTGTACGGAAGCTGTCCTCATCAACAGGACCAGAGCTGCCTGGTAGCACGTTGAGCAATGTCCTCAGCTCACGGCTGTGAAGAGAAGATTAGAAGTGGGCATTGTGGAAAACGCAGATCATCACTTGCACATTTGCCTGTTCAAGGAGCTGAGTTTCACTGCCTGCGATACCTTTTAAAGTGAAGAATGAGAAGAAGGAGGAGGAGGAAGAAGAGAGGCATGGGGAAGAGAAGGAGAAGGAGAAGAAAAAAAGGAAGGGGAAAGCTTCCTTCATAATTTACGAGGCTCTTTCACAGTTGAATTGTTTTTCATGTGAAAAAATATTTATTAATGTTCCTAATGCCATCTTCCCACTTCACCTGTCCTTTCCTGTCACATTCTCTCAGTCTGAGAATAAGAAATTAAACCTTGACTAGACCAACTAATATCTTAATATTTGAGGGTTTAGAGACAAAACATAAAGAAAGAAAAGTGAATAGGCCAAATAAAACCTTTGTAATTGCTGTAGAAATAATTTAACTTGATGACCAGTCAAGGGCTCTTTCTGTATGTGCATTTTTGGAAGAGAAGGCTTGATTTTATCCTTTTAGATACATAAATCATATTCTTACATTGAGAATATCTTGTGTCAGGACAGATGAATTAATGTACTTACTGAACATCAAGGGACTTCAGAGCTCAAAAACAGAGTTCAGAAAGGCCTTGGGAATATCTGATCCAGTGTCACTGAAACTTAAAATTCAACATAATTATTCCCCCAAATTTATATTTCATTTAAAGTAAAATTGGCTCTAAATATATAAAATGTGTAAAATCTGAGTTATGATGGTTTGAATTAGAGGAAGCAGGAGCTGTGTTTCCCAAATCATCTATCTGCTCCCTCACTGTCTCTCTTTTTTCCTCCAGTGTGATGTCTGAGAAGCTTTCCAGGTAACCTAAAATTCAGGGGAACATATCCCATGGCCTCTCACGATATGGACAAATCTGAGGCCCAATTTGACTCAATGATTTGCCCATGGCTTGTTGATTCTAGACACTCTTCTAAGTACTCAGGCTGGTTTACAGCACCTGACCTCCACATCAACTCTGTGAAGTAGACACTCTCATTATGCTCATTTTATAAATAAAGAAACAGAAATAAAGATCAGACAGCTTAAGTGATTCAAAGCAAATGGAAGACTAAGTCTTGGGTCTCTTTAACCCTCAGGCCAACTCTCTTGCCACTCCAAAATTCTGCCTCACAGAAACACCTTCAAAACCACAGTATGATTAGAACTTCATTTTAGCATCCACAAAAGCTCTCAATTTATGTACAGTCAGTCTGCTGTTTCTATAGGTTCTTTCAAGACATTTAACAAGTCTTTATGAGGCCAGGGAAGCTTAAGGTTTGACATTCCCATCTGCTCTCAGGATTAAACTCAAGTTCCAGGCTGTTTCAGTGCCAGAGAGGCTGGCTCGAACTTGGCTACTGCTAAGAACTTGGGGGCATGAAAACCACTGAGGCACGGAGGGAAGGATGGCAGAGAAAAGATCAGAAAAGGCCTTTCCAGTATCCATGTGCAGGATTAGATGTGTTCACCACTTGTGATAACTGGGACAAATTCTGCCTTTTCCGTTTTGCCTTTTCTTTGCATGGTGGAGGCTGGAAAAAGCAGGTCAAGGCGCCCATCAGGGTATTTGCCTCAATTTCCTGTAACAGTAAGAGGAGTTGCCTATTACTCCTATTATGAATAAGATCATGGTTTTACTCTCAAATAATACTCAAATCATTCACTCATTGTTGTTAATAAAAAAAAAGCTAGTTGTGCGGAGGCAGTTTTATATAGCATGTGACACTATCGTTAGTCAGATATTGGATTAGCTGGAATCTAGTTACAGCCTTTTCAAATAACAGATCTTTTCCTGCATAATTCCAAAAGAGAAAGAGGAAAGAAAAAAGAGGAAAGAGATGGCAGATAACTCTGCAACAGGCATCTGCTCTCCCTGTGTTGCTCCAGTAAGCCCAGGCAAGAAGTTTGGGCATTTTAGAATTATATGAGGCTTACTGAATGTACGACTTACAAGGGAGATAGTGGTGCCATGCATTCATTATTTTTCCTAAAAACAAAATTCTCATTTAGATTGCAAATAAAGGGGTCTCCCTTTACAAATGGATAGAAAGTGGTACAACATGTACCCTATAAATGCGTTTATTTATTTAGTTATCGTTTGGAGCCAGAGGTAGTCCCCAACTCAATTTCACTGTGAGAGAAAGTTCAAATAATATAAGAAATGGCTGGCTTGAAGCCCGTAGCTCAGTGGCTAGGGTGCCAGCCACATACACCAGGGTTGGCAGGTTCAAACCCAGCCCGGGCCTGCTAAACAACAATGACAACTACAACATAAACATAGGTGGGCATTGTGGTGGGTGCCTGTAGTCACCCACCACAATGGGAGGCTGAGGCAAGAGAATTGCTTAAGCCCAAGAGTTTGAGGTTGCTGCACTCTACTGGGAGTGACATACTGACACTCTGTCTCAAAAAAAAAGTAAAACTATACACACACACACACACACACACACATATATCAAATGGCTTTCTTCTTCTTCTTCCTCCTCCACATTATTCTTCTTACTCTTGTTTTGTGTGTCATTTAACCTTAATTCACATTCCTGCACAACTCCATATTTCACATCTCAAATAATCTTCTTTCTAGAATTATTCTACTCTTCTTGCTCCAGCTGGTACCCAGGGCATTTTAGTTCCTTAGTGACCTCTCTTAGTGCTAGGGCTGTGTAGTAGACATTAATTCTAGCTACTCATTCCTGCATTCTAAGGAAGGACTTAGCCCCTACTTACAATCTGTGTCTCCCCACAAGTCTCTGTTGAAACAAATATGTACCTGGCGATTCTATACCCTGCACTGGAGTCATCCAGAGGACGCGGTAAATTGAGCTTGCTACGCCCCACCCTCTTAAGCCTCTAATTTGTTAGATCTAAGGTGGGACCTACAAATGTGCATTTTTAGAATCTTTCCAGGTGTTAACTGATCCAGAGGGTAACCGGATCAGTAACAACTGTTCTGGGGGCTGGGGGGAGAGTCAGTAGAATGACTTCACTGTGATTATAGAGGGCAGAGGGGCGGGGGAGGACAGCATCACCCATACGACACTCCTGTGCACATGTTTTGAAAATAATTGTTGTGAGGTTGGAAGGTTTAAATTTAATCTCCAAAGTTCAAGTCAGAGAATCAGATTCACTAAGGCTTTCTTCCCCCTAGCCTCGCCCCTCGCAGAATGCATTTCTCCAGCCAGCTCTCGCTCCAGCTCTGCTGCGGTAAGACTCTGCTGTTTTCTGTTTTAGCTATTTCTGCAGCTCTCCCAACCTGGGAAAACATGAGCAAAGACAATCATTTCGTTTCCAACACTTATTCTTTAGCCTTTGGATAGCCATCAAAAGTATATTTTAAGGAGAAGGAGGGAAATTTGTATACTAGGATAAATGCCTTCCATCAGACTGGCTCCATCCTGAGGTTCCTATGGAAACAAGATTATATGAGTGATTCGCTTTTACCTAATGTAGTATTGAGGAGAAAATGCCTCTTTTTCATTATTCAAATGCTTTGCTTGTGCATTACCGAATTAGAAGAAAGCAATACCAATGTAGTCTTCTAAATAGTTTGAAGTGGTTTGCCACATTAAACTCAAAGAGACTATTTCATTTAAAAATGTAAATGGATTGGAGCTATTTTATGACAATACATTGTTGAGTTTTTTTAACTTCTATTTTGCTTTTATGAACTACTGATGTTTGGCACTCAAAGATGTTTTGCCTTTAGGTAGTACTATGTATTTATGGTAGGAATTCTGGAAAGCCACATGATTGATTTGCATAAAGATACTGAAAAAACAAACTTTGCCTTTTCTTATGTTGAATTCATAGCAACTTAGGTGGATAATGGTCAGTTCTATCAGTTTTCCATCAGTTTCTCACAGTGTGTGGGTATATGTGTTTTTTCCTTTCCCAACTAAGTTTAGAGCATTGTGTATCCTTGTCCTCGATTTAGTGAGATCTTCCTTACATGACAATTCACTTTAGTTTCCATTGGGGGTTTGATACCACAAGCAATAATCAAATCTTTAGGATAAAGATTTGATTTGAAGGATAAAACCTTTTTTTAATAAAGAATTTATCTATTTCATGGGCTAGTGTTGACTTTTTATTGAGAAATCAGGCTCTGTCTTCATAACAAGGTCTTCAAGAAAGACTGTAAAACATTTTGCTCTTATTTTTATCACTAATTTACATTAAAGTCTCTGAGGCTATTATGTGAATTCAAATACTATCTTGAAATGAAAACACATTAAGCTATTTTTAACCTGCAAATTATTCGATCAGGTGCATGAAGAGCATGACTGCAGGCCCTGGGACAGCTGAATTTGACAGGGAAGTTCAGCTTTGTGGGGTGAGCTCTGGGCTATACAGAGGAGGTTCAGAGAGGGTGAGTGTCCAGAGGGATAAAACCACAAGAAAATGTGGACATCCTCCAAGGGAGCTTCATGTACTTGGCAACATTTCTATAGGTAATTGTTGGCCTTCCGTCATCTGCATCCATTCCCTTTGTAGATTCTTCCTCAACATATGGTTTGGAAAAGTTCATGAATTTCATATTTGGTTTGGTAATTTCAGTAATAGTGAAATGATCCATCCCCTGTTTTCATAGTAATTCTCCAAGGATTAGTTATTAGGCCACCCAGGACTGACAAATTCTATCCTTCCTACTCTGCTCATGTTCTTCTTTCTATTTTCAGTTAGAGATTAGGTAAGATTGTGAAGATGGAAGGTGTAAATTTATAATTTTTCTGGCAAATAGTTTAGTAATTCAGACCAAATTTCCTTCTAGTATGCTTTCTCAACCTCTGGCAATGTGGTGTGTATGAAGCCTTCTCTTCCTGTGCTCCCTGGCCAGCAGCATTGCCATCATTGACATGGGGACTTGATAGAAATACAGAATCTCAGCCCCCACACCCATGAAATCATAACCTGCACTTTAGTAAGATTTCCAGGTCATTTGTGTGCATATTAAAGTTTGAAAATTATTGTTAAAAAAGTACTGGGATCAAATCAGGGAATCTATCTTCCAGTGTTAGCTCTGCTGCTATCTGAGCACATCATTCTACATCAGTCAGCTCAGTTTTTCAAACTATGTTCCTTGAAACTCTATTCACTTAGCTAGGTAGTAAGGTCAGGAGATCCCATCTGAGCCCCGAGCAACTCCAGTTTTATTACTTTTTATCTATTAGGTTTTAACATGAGACATGGTCTGAAGAAAAGTTTATCTGTGAAAGTTTTAAGGCCTACTGTCCCCAGGGAATCCCAAAGTCACTTCCAGACCTGAATTTTCTGTATTGTAATAACACTTGTTAAGAATTTTTTTCTTTTAGTAGGAGGAAGAAATCTCTTCCTAGTAAAGAGAAGAGATTTTATATATGCTCTCCAGGTTTACATTATCTGGTACTGAGGCTGACAGATAGGTTAGCTTCATTTAGGAGATTCTGTGATTAAGACAGAGAAACTCTACCTGCCACTGAATTTCCCACTAATTTCTTCAGTCTTAACCACATACTACTCAAACCTCACCTTGTTTGACACTATAGGAGAAGTGTCATCTTACTATCTTTTATTTATTTTCTTTTTTTTTGAATTTTTAAAAAAATATTAAATCAATGCATTTCTGTATTATAGTAATGCCCAATGAGAAATTTAACAATTTACAGTAACAATGAAGAACAAAACACTTAGAAATAAAGCTGACAAAATATGTGCAATATTTTTATATTGAAAACACAAAATGTTTAGAGAAACCAAAAGCAAACCAAACAAGTGGAGATAAACACTAAGGATTGAAAGCCCTAATGTTATCAAGAGGTTAATTGTTCTCGTATTGATCTATGTAGATCTATCTATGATTCCAATAATAATAATCCCGACTACTATCCCTCTACATTCCTCTATAAAAATCAACAAGTTGATATTAACATTTCTATAGAAAACCAGAGGAGCTACCAATGTAATTTTGTTTTTTTTTTTTGGATGTTTTGAGGTTTATTTATTTATTTTTTTTATTTTTATTAAATCATAATTGTGTACATTGGTGCAATCATGGGGCACAATGTGCTGACTTCATATACAATCTGAAATATTTTCATCAAACTGTTCAACATAGCCTTCATGGCCTTTTAATCACTATATGAAGACAATCATATTCTGCATTTAGTAATTTTCACTTTACCCTTCTAAGATGCACCGTGTGATCCCATCAATCACCCTCCCTCTACTCATTCTCCCCGCTCCCCTCCCCTCCCTTGCCTCTTTCCCCATGGTCTGATTTCAGGACTTACTGGATTTTTTTTTAACCTACAGCATTTTTTTTAAATATTTGCCATTATTCTATTATTTTTTTAAATTCAATATAAAAATATCCATTGTATACTATTAATAATTAGAGATTTAATGCTAACATGACAAAATAAAATAGGAAATACATAGAAATAATTCTTTGGAAATATATAGTATTTCTATATGGAAAACTTATTGTTGAAAATGTAAAAAGATACATGTCTGTATATATTGCAAAATTATTATTAATGATTTTTAAAATTCGTTTAGGTATTCCTTCTGTTATAACTCAAGTTATTATCTTTTTAGAGATATCAGTGTACCACATAGCAAATTCAGTTTGCTCTGGGGGTTCAGAAGGATTGTAGTGAACAGCTGGCCCACTGGGGGACACATGTATCTGATGTTGGGTGTTATTATACATGCACGTACCATCAGGCTTTCCTGTACATTCATAATAAGAGTAAACCAAAAACACAATTTCTACAGTTTGTCTAGTTTGGGTTACTTTTTGGATGCATTTTTCACAACCTTCATTATGTCTTACATCTAAGATTAAAGAAGGAAGTTGAAAAAGTCCAAAGGAAAGAATCACTAATCAGTCCCATGCCACTGATGCTCACCCTCAAGCTTCTGCCATGCTGCTTTTCATCATGGTTTTAGCGGGTTCAGGCTCCAATCTTTAACCCACACCTGGTTGGTTACCTGGAGTGTGGGAATGAAGTGGGGGTGATAAACTAACAGGATATCTATCATTCACCCATTCTTTTCATTATTTTTCTCAGTGACATTAGTTGGTTAGTAAGTGAGTAAATTTTGCTTCTTCCAGATCTCCCAGGGTCCCTGGTAAATTTCTTAAAGTGGGAGGGGTCCTATGTTATAGTATTTTATGGGGTGAATAACCTATTCTTTTTTTTTTTTTTACTTTTTTTGAACCAGGTTACATTGATTGCATTTGTTAGGTAAAGTCCCTCTTATAGTTGTGTCCTGTCCCCAAAAGGCATGTCACACACCTTTCAGCCCCCTCCCTCCTTTCCTTTCTCTGCTCTCTCATTCCTTCCACCACCCCCTGTCATATACCAGGTCATTAATTGTCCTCATATAAGAACTGATTACATAGGATTCATGCTTCTCCATTCTTGCGATACTTTATTGAGAATAATGTGTTCCACTTCTATCCAGGTTAATACAAAGGCATTCATACCTTATAACATGTTAATGACTTCATATACATTTAAAAATTACTTAAAAGTTATATAAATTTTAAAAGTTGCACCCAGCTT